>JAAWXA010000021.1:3885572-3961702 GCA_038090715.1 Florisuga fusca
GTGGTTTTTTTTTTGTGGTGTGTGTTTGTTTTTTTTTTTCTTTATTTATTTTTTTTTTTTAATTTTGTATTTAAACACAGTAGCACTCTTGAGTTTCTCAGAATCCTAATGCTAGTGAACTAAATACTGGAATGCTATATGGAAATAAAATGCAAAACATATCATATAAAATATATAGCTTTTCCTGAGCATTTTAATTTGTATCACATGATTGTGAGCAAATAGTAGTTGTCTTACCCACCCACAATTTGGATCCAGTTTTTGAAATTATTTCTGTATGTGTAAAATATGCATGTATTTGTAAAGGTGTAGGTTTCTAAGTAAGATAACTCTTCTTTTATTTAGGCCCATTTATTTTAGAAACACAGCTGTACCTAATAAATTCCAAATATCTCAAAATAATGTAGATATTTTCCCAAAGGTTTTTTTAGTGCTTATGTTTTGCCCTGTGAAGATGACAATGGACACTCCTAAAAGCAGATTTACATTTTCATAGTAAACATTTGGAAGATTAATGTGTCTTCAGTTGGTTACTTTGGATTGATTATTATAAAATTAAAAAAAACAAAAACAAAAACCAAAATCAAAATCCTTAAAACTCATGAAAAGTCTATCCTAAATTTAAGATAAAAAATAGTTAATTGATTAAAATTTATTATAATTCTTTAATACGAGTGGTTATGTTATTTTTACAGTGTCTTGATCTGTGATCTTGCCTTTTTTTAATCCTATAGTTTGTTCCTTTTATTTAATTTTCTTATTGTTTTTACTGAGCCACACTGTCTTTGTAAGAGGAAAGTTCAATGCTGAATGTTTAAGGTAAAGGCTGAAACATTCTTGTGGAGAGAAATGATGATTATATTTAGTAGTAAAAGTTTTTTCTTATTTCTAAACTACTATTGTTATATAAAGATAACATGATTTGCCTTGCAAAAGTAGGATATGAAGAAAACCTAATGGCCATAAATTAGGAACTGACCTAGGAGAATCTAGCAAGTCTTAAGTACAAATTAGACAAGAGGAGAAATTAAGTTATGAAAATATGTAATGCTGTTAACAAGAAAAATATGGTTTGTAAGATGTATTTTGCATAAAAGATAATGTGTAGCTGTGGGTTATTAACTATGCACATAAAAATTTATTCTTTAATTTAGTCACCCTTTCTAGCAAAACCTCACCATCTAAGTTTTGCTGTCTTTTCGTTATTATTTGCAGCCAAGAGTATTTCTTATTTATCTGAGCATCTGATGTCTGTTAGTCACAGTGTTTAGTATCAGTATATGTGAGTATCCAAGATTCTTTAACTCTCTTTGCTAAAGGTGCTTTTTTGTTGAGTTGCCTGCATCTACTGACAAATCTCTTTACTGCCCTTAAGTTTCACAGAACATGTGCATTGAAGTTTTAATAGCTGGTTTTTTACCTTTTACCTTGAAAAGCCTTAAAATATCTCAGCCCTCTGATAGAAGTTTTCGGATTTTGGGCCTAACTGGGCAAAGAGATGGAAAATCTATTATTAGCTGAGTATGTGTGGCATTGTTTCCTAATAATCCTTGAATACCTACTTTAGATTTTTCCCTTTCAAGAGAGAAATGAGGGTGAAATACCAACTTCATTATCCAAAGACAGGATTAGCCAATTAGACATGCACAAATCTGAGTGAACAGATGGGATGTGTCTGATGTTGCTGATAAAGCTGGTGATGCTAATGCAAAGCTGTCTCTTCTTCATCCAGGGGACTATGGTCTAATCTACCTCACCTCAGTGACTGGATAGGTGATGGAGTAAATCCTCTTGGAAGCCATTTTGATACACCTGAAGGACAAACTGATTGGAAGCAGCCGGCATAAGTTTATCATGCATAAATCATGCTAGACCAACTTTCTATGATGACGTGTACTGGTGCTGAAGGCAAAGAAAGGCCAGTGGATGGTGCATACCCTGATGTCAACAAGGCCTTTGACCCACTCTTTACAAAGTCCTCTTGTCACCAAACTGGTGAGATACATGCTGGATAAATGGATAATGTGGTAGATGGAAAATTGTTTGGACTGCCCAGCTCAGAGAGCTGTGATTAGTGTGCAAAGTTTATCTGGTGTTCAGTAGCAAGTGACAGCCTTCAGGAATCATTACTGTTCAATGGCTTCACTACCAGACTTCATGGTGGGACAGAATGGATTCTTAGCAAGGATGCTCATGGTACCAAACTGGGACAAGTGGTCAAGAAACTGAAGGGCAGGGTTGCTGGTCAGAATGACCTGGTCAGGCTGGAGAAACGCATTAACAGGAACATAAGGAAGTTCAGCAAAAGCAACTGCAAAGTCCCATTCCAGGGGAGGAGTAACCTCGTGCAGCAGTAGCGTCTGGTGGCAGGCCAGCTGGCTGAAAAAACAGCTTTGAAAAAAACCCCAACATTCAGGGTCCTAGTGGACATCAAGTTGAATCCTATTTAACATCAAGAAGGTCAACTGCATCCTGAGCTTTGTTATTAAGAATGTGGTCAGCAAGGCCAGGGCCATGGTACCTCCATCCTGTTTGGTATGTTTGAGCATGAAGTGCTACATCTGGCTTTGGGCTCCCCATTTAAGGAAAGGTATTAGCATACTGAAGGGAGTCAAGTGAAGCTGGAACACATGATAGATGAGGACAGGCTGAAGAAACAAGGTTTGTTTTGCCTTAACAAGAGAAGGCTCCAGGGCATCCTTGTTTCTGTCAGCAATTACCTGTGTGCCTGGAGCCAGACTCTTACTAGAAGTGCACAGGTGCATAGGATGGCAGGCAATAGATACAAGTTTGGAAAAAGGGAAATAACCACTAGATACAGGGAAAAACTGTTTTTACCATGAATTCCCAGACCCTAAAACTGGTTGCTTTGAGAGTTTGTGGAATCTGTGTTCTTGGAGGTGTATGAAACTCGACTGGACACAGCCCTGAGAAACCTGCTCTAGTTAGACCTCACAGAATCACACTCAAAATGGTCACAGTTGGAAAAGGCCTCTAAGATCACTGATTCCAACCATCCATGTGTAACTTCCAAACTGAATTATTCCATGATTCTATTATTTTGTGAATTTGGCTTTGTGAGTGTTTTTTTGTTTGTTTTCGTGGGTTTTTTTCTTTGTTTGTAGCTTTTGTTTGTTTTTGTTGTTTTGTTGTTTTTTTTAATTTTTTGTTTGGTTGGTTGGTTGGTTGGTTGGGTTTTTGTGTGTTACAGGAACTCTAGACATAACCATTAACAGAACAGGTAGTTCACTGTGGAAACTGACTCAAGATGTTGACCTAAGATATTGTACACCAAGGGGTGCCCCATCTAGCCAACTCTGTAGTTATGAAAGCTGAACAGACTGTAACAGCAACATGTGTTTGCAATAGTAGATGGTGTGGAACTATGATTTACACCAACCACATTCAATGTAAGGCAAATATAACCACTAAAATAGACACGTTCATTTAGTAAAATTTTTCTGCTCCCATCTAATATCTAGGTCTTTGCCTTGGAAACCACTTCTACATATTTTGGCTTTTAGGCTGGTGTCATTCTGCTCCCAGGTAATTTAACCATAGGTCTACCTGCCTGATCAGAGGCAGAAACAAGTCAAAACATTGCAAGTGTTTCATAATTCTGTATAAATTTTCATTCCATCATTCTTGTCAGTCTACATATTCTCTCTGGCACAAAAAATAGGGATACTATTTACAAAGCGTATTACCAGTTAAATGGTACTAAAATCAGACACATATCTTTCTGTTTATTTGGTATATCCCAAGCTTATTTTGCATCCAATTGCAAGAGAGGCAAGGTTGGTTAGTGTTGCACATCCAGATTCCAGATACCGCATTTACCACTCACACATGATATGATGAATTATAGCCTAACCATACCAACTACTGTATCCCAGCTATCCACCTACAATTTTCTTCCAGTTCCATTTGCTGTTTCTACATAAAGACTCTGTCCTAGAAAGAGATAGGGTGGCTTCTTTTTCCCAAACACTTTCCAAGACTGACATTTGAGCCTCCATTGGTCCTCACATACTGGCTGCCTCTCCAGAAAGTCAGTCATTCCTCTTACCAATGTGGTAGAGCTGTCTGTCTCCACAGACTGTGGGTAAAAAGAGACAGGTGATGGACATAGCCCCTTTCAGCACTGTCTCAATGCCAGCAATCTTCTGGTCTTCCTTCTGGGTCTGCCAGGGTGAATGAATGGTGACCTTTTGCTTCGGCTCTAAAAATCACCCTGGAAGCTTCTCTTCCACCATCTCTTTCTCTTAGAATTCCTAATACTTCTCTAGAAAGAGGTATGCTTCCCATTTTTTAGACCCAGACTATGCTTCACACTCAACTGTGGGTTTTGAAGGATGGAATATGCTATAAAGATGTGCCTGGCAATCTTTAAGATATACTGGAAGTGTAGGTAACACCACCAAATTTTTATGATGTCAAAAGCCAACTTTATTGCAAAGTGGATCTAGCAGTAAGTACAGCTCTAAGACTTCTGTAAGGAAGTAGCTAGAATGTGTGAGAATATGATTTATTCGGAAACTGTGTCCTATAAAGAGCAAGGAA
Organism: Florisuga fusca; assembly: GCA_038090715.1. NCBI lineage: Eukaryota > Metazoa > Chordata > Aves > Apodiformes > Trochilidae > Florisuga > Florisuga fusca. The sequence goes on from JAAWXA010000021.1 coordinate 3,890,136, forward strand.
AGAGATAAAGATAGCAGTTGGAATTAATATTGTCTAACATCTGGAATCATATTGGATGTGGTGCCTTTAGGACTTTCCTTGAAGCACATTTTAAGTCAGTAATGTGTGTGGATTGCCTGAGTTTTTAATATCCTTTCTCTATAATGTTGCTTTTGCTGAGGTGATAGCTCAGTCCAGACAGAGACTACATGGCATCATGGACATTGAAATTGCACTGATTTCTAAAGTAGATCAGGTTGCTGCAGAAACTGTCTGGACTTTGAACACAAAACATGAGTACTTCCCTCTCCTTTGCCATTGTCTCACAGCATTACCTTGAACAAATCTATTTCTCATCTCGAAAACGGGTAATAATAAAAGCAATTTACCTTACATGGTAACTGTTAAGATTAATTAGTAAGTGCCGTGAAACTCCTTTCTGCAGTGGTTTCTTATGGCCCACAACAGAGGCATATAGAAATGAAGAAAGAAATTGCATGTTCAAACCTGACTGTTTCCTTGTTCATAGAAAAAGAAAGGACAGACAAGGACTGTTGGGGATTTCAGTTTCCTTTTCCAGTTACATCTACATTTGGAAGACTAATGCTCTAATATTACTTACTACTCATTTGAAAATTTAGATGAGACATTTGGGTTTCTTAAGTAGTTTTGCATTAGACTTAAGCTATCTCATAAATAAATGATGACTTTAAAAAAATGTCTACATTTCATCTTATTATAGAAAGAAGGGCTATTATAGAAGGAAAAACCCCAGGGTGTTACTGTATTGGTCCTTCAATATGTATGTGATATTACTGTGTGCTTTAACCACTCCAGTCTGTAATAAATCAATCGATTGTGCTGTTCTTGGGCCTCAGAAACATTGCATTGTTTTTTTGTTTTACTCATTTTCGGTTTTGTGTGTGTATGTACATAAGTGTATATACATGTAAACAAATATATATGTACATATGTTTATACATGGTATGTATGCATATGCATGCATGTACAATATAGCTATAAATACATATGAATATATATTTTATCTTCTGAATTACTACAGTATGATGCACTGACTTAAGTGAACCAGACTTTAGCTCAAATCTGACTGAGCTATCAGCGTAGTCATATTGATAGCTTCGCTGTACTGCATTTCCTACCTGCAAAGTGAAAGGGTAGCTAGGCACAAAAATACATCAAAGGCTATGGGACAAGTACTAGAAGACACAATAAGACCAGGTATTTATGTACCTAACAATAAAATAATCACAAAACTATTGTGCTTCTACACTTTTTTCTAAAACAAATCCAACACTTATTAAGCATCTTCTTGGAGAGTCTGATTCAGCAAAGCAATTAAGAGTGAGCGTAACTTGAAGTCAATAGTACTTAACCACTTGCCTATAACTAATTATGTGGTTAAATGGGTTGCTGAATTTATAATTTAATATAAATGCATGTGAAGGGTGGGGTTTTAGCATTAGTTGATTTGGTCTTTTTTTGATTTGGTTTGTTTTTTTTCAGAATGCAACTGAAAGAACTGAAAGTGTTACCTATTTTCTTCTAAATGGTTTCTTCACATCAAGATTTTGCAGCTGAACTCCAACAAGCTAATACAAAGTAACAATTTTTATTCTTTAAAAATCAGATAATAATTATCAAATATTTATCATATCCTTTCCTGAAACATTCTTACATCTTATATACAGTTTACTTCTGTTTATATTTTCTTAAGTGAAAGAGTAAATCTTTCCTACAGTCAGTTTATTATTTACTGAATAACTCTTCCCTTGTTATTTCCTTGTAAAATCTCTCTTCATTGCTCTGAAAATAGAATTGTAATAGATGCAGAATGCTCATGTCAGTCCTTTCCTATGTTGCTCATCTAAGAGTTACTCATTATTCTGAAGAAAATCCCTCATATGGTTCCTAAAAAAAGTTTGTTGTGAGTTTAGATGCACAGTACAGATATGTAAATTGAAATGTTTGCATTTTTTCCAACTGTACAAATGTAAATATTTAGAAAAACTGTGGACTGAAAAAGATACATATAGAACAGGATGGCTTTTCAGGTTCACTGATGCTAGGAGTAGTGCAGTGATCTTTTGATGAAGGTTAACATTATTAATGTCAAGAAATAAGTTAGTTTTTGTTGCAATTCTATTTCTTTAAAGTATGTGTTTCTAATCACATTGAAATTATCCTAAAACGCTGTAAAATTATTCCTAGAGTTGCTTTACAACTTTTTCCAGCTCCAGCTTTATGAATTGCTTGTGGTTTTTTTTCTCCAGTATTTACTGCAATCAAGGGATTTTCCTGTAATTACTCCCATAATTTTTCTTGATGCTGAGTCTGCGAGATGTAGCAGTAATCATTTAATCAGTAACAACACATTTTTGTATTCCTACTGCATGATTAAATTAATATAGTTTACAAGTGCTACATTTACAGAATCACTGCTTCATCAAACAAAAATAAATGTGGTAGTCTAATTAAATCTCTTCAGATTTCTTATATAAAAAATACTCAAAATAAGGTCAAGATTTTTCCATGTTAATTATAAATGAGCAACTGTTTCTAAAAACTTCATTATAACTAAACTTAACTCACAGGAAAAGAGAATAAAGACAGAGAAAATCTCTTAACACTATTTACACAGATTACTTCATTTGCCTGGTTCTGGCAAGTCAGTTTGTTCTCATTGTCATGATATGGTTCTGATCTTTTAAAAAAAGTTTTGCCAAGAACTAAAAATATCTCAATATCTATTTCTGACAGCAAAACAATATATCTAAAACTTCCTTCAAGTAAGAAATCATGAATCAAAAAACTTATGAAACATGTAAATACATAACTTTATTCACAAATATATTTTGCTCTTTATAACAATTTTCTATAAATTTTGTTCATATGTTGGTGAATTTTTAGATCTTATGGTCACTGGTTCTGTCTCCTCCAGTTTTGTATAGTGGTACTAAAAAAAAAAAAAAAGTGTTCAAAATATCAATATAGTTGGTTTTTAAAAGATAAGGAAAGATAAGAAACGAGGATGCTGTTAACTATAAATTGCTTGCAGTTCTCAAACAGTTTTTTCTCTAACTGAAGAGCCCTCAAATTACTTATTTTTAGGATAAGACTTTTTTCTTTTACCATGACATATCAAACTAGGTCCATTTGAAACATTTTTAGACAAAGCATTCAAACAGATGTGTCAAAAAACAGTGTGAATGAGTATCTGGTGATACAGGATCATTTCTGATTTAGAGCCAATAAAATATTCATGCCTGCTCTCACACAGTGAGCTTGAATATCATTACCTAAGATACTTAATAGCTAACTTTGTTAAACAACTTTCTAAGTTCATAGGACTATCCAAAAGTTATCTTTTTATCAAAATAGCTGAATTCAGTCATACAGTTACCCTCTTCTCTTATACCTGGGAATTGAATACAATGAGGACTCTGTACTGACACATTTTTAAGGAACAGTTCCATGTGTCTTGCCTTTATGCCTTGGCAAGTAGGACATGGGAAGTATTTCAGTGGACTCCAACCAGCAATTCTTATGCAAAGAGTTCTGGCACAGCAGAAATAGAATACATTTGGCCAAAACATTGCATACATTTGATATATCTGTATAGTAAGTAGGTGGGTTTTTTTAATGTGTACAGCCAACATGTATTTCCCTCTATTTGATCATGGTGGTGATGGGTGATTGCCCAGCTGTGTTGTTTGCAATTTCAGTGCTTCTGTACCTTTATAGTTGAGCCACATACATGTCACATTTTTGGATTACTCTTCAGTCTTCTCCTGAAATAGGAATGTTTGCAAACTTTACAGTCTTGCTTAAAGGTGCACTTATAATGACTGCTGATAGAATTCTTACAGACTGACTTGTAAAGGGCTTCACCAAAAAAATGCATAGTGTAATTTCAGGAACTATATAATGTGGAAATAAAGCAAAAAAATTTCGCTCAGTTTCCTGTGCTTAACAGTATAAAACAGATATTTTTTTTTTTATGGTCTTGAACTGCTATAACCGAATATCATCATCTATTTCAAATGTTTTGTAAATGCCTTATGTCTTGATAATGCATAAAGTTTTAGCATAAATATGATTATAACTAAATGTGTATATGTATTAAGGTAAAACAAAGAGACTATTGAGTGTAACTGAAAAATCTAGGTATCATGAGTGCCTCTTTGTAATTCCTTCTATATGTATAATACACTGTTCAGAAGCTGAAGGTCAGGGAAAAGCTACATGAAATGTAGGACGTTTAATTGTAACTGAATATTTTCCATTGGGATAGTCTATAAATCTGTTGTAACTCCATATACTAGTGTCATTGGTTGAGCTTTTTCTGGGATTGTTAAGAATGTTCAATAAAAACTGATAATAGGAGGCCATGGGATTTTATATACTCACTCTCTTTCATTGTATTTGCCCTGGACATGTCTCAGGAGAAATGGTTCAAATGTCTGAGCTCCCTAGAATACTATTCTATACAGTTTTATTTAACACAAAACTTTGGATCTACAGAGCTGGAATGATGAGCATGTTTATTTTTTCACTTCTTATAGCTGATTCATTGAGTTTCTTATTTAGCTTAGCTTCTAGTACTTTGGTTACATCAAATTTCATGGTGTTTCATCACTTGTTGAACATATTCCAATACTTTGGTCACACAAACAATCTCTGTCTTGTTTGCTTTTAGTACTAATATTTTTAAAGCTTATTTGAGTCATATCTTCCTATTTCAAGGGACTGGAAACCGTCCACATTATCATCCTTTTTATTATTGATACGAAAATTCTTCAAACTCAGCAGATCAAATGCTATAATCCCCCCCAAAAGTTGATTCACGTTACTATTCAAATTAGTTACCTGAGGATTGTGTTGATGATTAACAAAATTACTCAAAAGTTTATTACACATTGTGACATATAAAATTCTTGCAATACATTTCTCTCCCTGTATTTCAAAGCACTTCCCAAAATAATTTCATAAAGTGGGGTAGCTGAGGTACAGAGAAAAGCAGCGATTTATGCGTAAGAACAGAGCCTGAACTTTGTAGAAAATCTTGTTGTTGTAAGACCTCTTATGTGCTACCTTGTCTCATCTTTCCTTTATCATCTCCCTAATCTCTGCTTGAAACTGGGAATAAGATAACAAAACCTCATAGATCTTCTCTGTTCCTCTAATCACAGTTTGAAATTCCTATGTCATGGAGTTTTTGGGGTATAGGTAACAGTCATAGAAAAGACCAAAAAAATTCAGTCTATTTTCACTGTTGGAATAATTTTTTTCTGAAGTGTAATAGAAATGACCTGCCAAGCAGAACCATTTCATAAATTAAGGATCACTCATAATTTATTGGAAGATAATGAAATATCCCTTTCAGTTAGAACTATAACTGCTCTTAATTTTTTTTCATGTTTTACGAATTTTTACTATATAAACTGTATATACCTATAACAATGATTGTATAGTTATGTCATCGTCTCTTACATGGTGACTTGACAGCAGCTCACCCACATGTTCTGTCACTCCCTCTCCTCAACAGGACAGGGATAACAAAAATAGAATAAATTAAAAGTAAAATGAAGAAAAAGCTTATGGGTCAAGATAAAGTGAACACTACAGGCAGAACAGACTTGACATAGGGAAAATTAATTTAATTTATTGCCTATTGGAACAGATATGGACACTCGGTGACAAAAAAACCCAAGCAAAACAACATTGCCCCATCTCTTTTTTCCAGGTTCATCTTTAGTCCCTCATGCCCAGCTCCTCTACCTCATCACCAGTCATTCCAGTCCCTGCACGTCAAGCAGCATAGGGGAATGGGTATGTTGCAATCAGTCCATAACATTCCCTCTCTGCCACTCCTTCCTTCTCCTCCCCTACCCATCATGGGTCCTCTCCATAGGCTGCAGTCCTTCGGTAGAAAAATTTGCTTGACTTTCTATCCTCTGTAGACTGTAGTGTGGATATCTGTTCTGGTGTGGTCTTCCCCATGGGCACACCAGAAGGGTTAGGGTTAGGGCTAGGGTTTTAGGGTTAGGGTTAGGGTTGATAGGCTGCAGGGAAATATCTTTTCCACTGTGGTCTTACCCATGGCCCTCAAGATAATTTCTGCTTTGGCACCTGGAGCACCTTTTTCTTCTCCTTCCTCTGTTCTGACCTGTTGTATCTCAAAAGAAATTTTTTTTTTTTCCCCCCCACCTCATTCCTCCTCTACCTGTTCAATGAATTGTCCTTTCTAAAATAAGTTTTCCTAGAGGTGCCTCCAGCTTGGTTGATCTGCTCAACTGTGTCCTTCCAGGAGTCTGTTGAAGCCAGCTGGAACTGGCTGTGTTTCACATCTGTCAGCCCTGGCATCCCCTCACAGAAGCTGTCCTGCAGCCCCCCACTGCCAAGACTTTGCCATGGATATGCAATACACCTCTGAGTTCATTAAACCTAGAAGTTGAATGGCAACAGCTCTTAAAAGATTTCAGGTTTATTTTTGATCCACCTAAAAATTCTCTTTGTCACTTTCACAAACAGATATGAAACAACATCAAGACATATTCCTCATTTCTTGTTTGAATAGCCTTATATGAAGTATTTTTAAATTTATTTATTTTTAAATTACACATTTTTTTTTAAGTAGGATCATAATTTATTCACAAATGTAGTTTTCAGAAGTTCTGAGAAATCAGTGTGTTACTGAGTAGGAGTGGTAAGTGCCAAACTCTTAACTTTGAACACTTCATCAAAACATTGACCTTTAAACAACCACTTTTTAAAACCTTGCTTGACTAGAAACATGAATGGATTGGTTTTATTTCTACCAGTAGTACTATTCAATAACTTTTGCATTGGTCCTCCATATTTAGAAATAGCTTTGCTTGGAATTTACCTACTCGTATCTCAGTGAGTTGTACATTATGCCTTAGTCATTAGACTACTATCAGTGTCTGAGGTTTCTGTTTGACAAATATCCACTCAACTGATAGGTTCAATAATCTTCATGTGTAAGGCCCTAAGATTTCCTTCTTCTCCCCCCTTTGTTACTGGTCATCTCAAAAAAAAATGATGGTGAAGAGAAGTGGCATAACTAATTTTTTTATGTTAAGACCACTAACTTATGAGGTATTAATGTAAAATATGGCAATTTATGATATTAACTAGTGTAAGAAAAGAGTGAAAAAAAATAATATGTATATTTGAAGTCCCAAGATGTTAAATAATGGAAATTTAGCAGAATTTATAGCCTACTAGAAAGTCAATATTAGCTCTATAAAAATGAGCTAGTAAATTAGAAACACACCAAAAAGACCTAGTTCGTCTTTTGTGTAATTATGCAGCATTACCTTTAGTGTAATATTACAAGACATATTATGCCAGCAAGCATTCATCAGTATTTTCAGGCCTCTGTATGCTTCTGCATCCATATCCCCTGTGGTGAATCAAGTCCACTGTCTTAGGTAATTATGTTAACAATTGGAGAGTAGTTACTAGGACCACTGATTCTGTGTTGGGGTACATACTAAGGCTCTGCAATGGTTCACTTGCCTTTTAAACAATTTTAAACTTTATCAATACTTTGTGTTTATGTAAGGACTTAAAGTATGGACTTAGGCATGGACTTAAGTATGGGCTACACACATATTGAATACTAGAGAAGGAATGACATTCTCAATTCATCTGCCTGACACCTTTCCAAGGGCTTTATCATTGTCATTCATTTCTTAAAAAACATTCTTCAGAATTTTGTCTACATGTCTTTCACCATTTCCCACTGTATTTTGTTTTTCTGTTTCTCCATGGTTTGCCTTATCTCTGTGTTATGTTTTTTTCCAGAGTAGCCATGCATTGCTCAGAATTTCCTAAGCTTAAGGTGAAAAATTTGTATTATTTTTGAACACTAGCAATGACCTTCTGTGGGCATCAGAAAGCTGGTGTTATACAGTATATACAGTTGTTATACTGTTGTGTAAAACTTCCTGATATATGCATGAAAATGTATATAAAATCTATGTCTGCTTCTGGGCTTACCTATGAATACATGTGAATTCCTTTCTATTCTATCAATTTTCAATGCAACAAATTTTTTTTCTTTTGCTTTATTTTATCCATAAGGTAATACTAAATCCCATTATTAATTAACCTTGACTTCTATTTATTGTCCATATTTTGTCACCTTTAAACAAAGTCTATCTTTTGTATTTAAATATGATGTATAGAATATTTCCACCATATTTGTTTATTGGCAAATTATTCACATCTGTAATTTGTCTGTGAAATTATATATATGCTTACATAATTCCAAGCAAGTTCTTTCTCATACAAAATTATATAAAAAGGAATGGGTTTCAATTTTTTTGTTTGTTTTCCTCAGTTAGGAAAGCAATAGCAAAACTATTGTTCTTGTTTGCTTTCAGATCTCATGGCTGTGGGAGCCAGTACTGGGTTCAAACCCCCACTGATCATTTTGTTGCTGCTTCCAGTTTGAAGTAGAGTTGTTATGTAACAAAGATATGGAGAGAGAAAAAATGATAGGCAGATTAAGCAGCTAAGAGTCTTATTTAAAAGTGTTTATATTTTATCCCCGTTTAAACTACATGGTTAATTAACATAATCTTAAAGTGACATTATTTAATTTTTCACTATTTGCTTATAATTTGTAAATTGAAATAAAAGTGCTTCTGAGCTTCTGCATGATGGACTTCTATAAGATAAGTAAATCCTTATACACATATAATTAGATTATGAATTTTGGTCTGGGAAAAGGAGTAGGCCTTTTCTATCTGTACCTTTGTATAGACGATCATACAGTAGAATCATAATCCTGAATGAAGATATTTATTTAGGTAGTATTGTAATATATATTTATGTTGGAAAGTTGGTGTAAGATTTCCCTAACTTGTATGAATACATATTATAATTTCCTGGTATATATTTACTAATCAAATAATAAATATGTTGTGTACAACCTGACAATTTCTATGATAATGTTATTTAGATTGATGGATGAACCCTTATTAATATTCAATAGTCTGACTGCAAATTTACCTAAAGGTAACGCCTTCACACAAAATTTAGGACAAAAAGAAAATGCAAGAGCTGAATTCATTTGAGCGTATTCAAATAATCCATTTTTTAAATAACTAATAGAAAAAACATGTCCTTAATGTACTTAATTTTGACATGTAAACATCAACAAAATATAAATATGAACACTTATAAGCTTATGTAATTATGGATATGTGCACGTCATCGCACCTAAACCGTGACAACATGGAATATTTTTAAATGCATATATAAATTTTTATAGATATATATAAATTTTGATTGACTTTCTGAAAGGGGCATTTGCTTATATAAGATCCTGTGCTTTAAATCATCTACAAAGTATTGTACTTCCATTTAATTTCTGTCCATTATTTAAGTCCCAAAGTCCTCAACGTTGATTGAAGAGCATATTTGGTAATCCTGTAAATCCTGTAAATCTACTTAGAAAATACACCTTAAAAGTTATTCTGTTGAAGACTTTCCTATAGGAATCTGCCTCAGAGGACTGGCATATGGTTAAATCCTTTCTACAGGAGCAAAGGTGCTGAATCATGCTTTAAAATAAAAAAAAATTATATGTTCTAAATTATTTTATGTTTTAAACTATTCAGAACAGTATTATGTAATCTTGACTTTTCTAGTTTACCTGTTCTTCACTTGCAATTGTCCATTCCAGAGCAAATCAGAATGTCAAATTAGAAATCAAAACTTCTCCAGTATCCCATAGAATCGTTTTGATTGGAAATGACCTTTAAGACCATCAAGTCCAACCATGAACCTAGCACTGCCAATTCCACCACTAAACCATGTCCCTAAGCACCACATCTTGTGCTTGAGATCACTTTCAGACTTTTGTCTACTTGACTGTAACTTTAGCTGTTACTAAAATGCACCTTTTCAAATGCTTGAACACTGCTAAATCATCCATGCTACTCATGCCCCTGTGAGTGTTTACAACTGCACCATTTTCATGCCACTTCTGAACTTCACAAAGAATTACTTCTTATCTTTTACATTATTGAATAGCACTGAGACAAGAATAGACATCTGCAGGAATGCTTTAAAAATACTGGCATAGGTTGTTGCTTCTCTATTTTTAAAAAAGCCATATGCTTTATTACATTATTATTTATTTATAGCTTAAAAACTTGAATGAATAAATTTCTTTTTTATCAAACACTTTTAACTACATATAAAATGTATGATTAACTATTTTCAATTACTCTTTATAGACTCTCATTGGAAATGCTTCCAGTTTTGACATTCTCACTGATTCTGCTGGTTTACATATGATTTTGCTTGGAATCAATGGAAGGCTGACTGACATAGACTTAGCCTATCTATCTTTTTTTTAAAAAAAGGATAAATTTTAAATTCAAATTTTAATTGATTTTGAAAAGTTTTAGTAAACTATATTTTGTTTTTCTATTTACATTTTTATTTCCCCATAATTCTGAAACTGTTAGTAATAATGAGTATTTGATAACTGAAATTATTTATTTAAAGCATCATCAAAAAATCAAAAAAAATTCCTCTTTAATAAATCTTGATTATTAATTAAATTCAATTGCTGTTATCTAACATGTATCTCACAGAGGGAACAGAAAGAATTTTCTTGTATTCTAAATTAGAGTTATGAAGTTTTTCTTCTAAGAATAGAAGCATATATAGAAATATATAGAAATTTTAGGTCTTTTCAGGTCTTTTTTAAAAATTAAATTAAAATACTTCCCATATGGCACTGTTAAAATTTGTTTTATCCAGGTGTATTTCAACATTTTCTTTCATTATTAGAGGGATGTAAATAAGCACTGAAATTATTTTTCCTTTGTATGTGTTGGCTGCATGTTCTGCTCCACAAGCTCATCATCAAAACTTGGGGGAGCTTCTTGTAAAACATATTTCAGAAGGGGAAAAAAAAAAAAAAATCCAACAAAACCAAAGAAAACAAGAAGCAAAGCAAATGGATATTCCCTGACAGAATTCCCTGTGGCCCTTTGGCAGTCTATACCAGAGTAAATTTTCTTCTGAAAGAGTGAAGTATGGAAAGGTGTTTTCATGTTTCTTTTTGTTTCTCACAGTGCAAATCTGTTTTAATTTTTCAATCAATTTTCCCCAAGTTGAGTCTGCTTTGTCTATGACAGTAATTTGTAAGCCATTTCCCTGTCTTTATTTTGAAAATAACTTTTGACTGTGGTTTCTTTTCGTGTGTGTGTGTGTTTCTCACCTGTGCTGAGTGAGTGAGTGAGCAAGTAAGCAGCCAGGTAGGAGTTCAGCTGTGCAGCAAGGTTTGCCCACAACAGTTAGGTCATCAGGAAAATAAATATTTGCTATTTTTATGGTTGCATAAACTAAATATGTTCATAAATATATACACGATGTAAAAAGTACTAAATTTTAACTGTACTTAAATGTGTTATGTATTCACAATGAAAATTATGTGCAATTTGTATTTTGATATAAAACCTATTCATGGTGTTTGTATAGATTTTAGTAATTCTAATATGTGCTTTCTGTTTTCCAGTGTCAGTGAAGAAATGAAATGTATTCAGTTTAAAAGTTGGATTTTTAAAACACAATTTGCAGGGTAAAGAAGATAATTCTAAAATCGACATTAAACTAATGATTTCTTCGATTCAACATTGTAACAATCATAGAGTCTTGGGGTACTAGAATCACTTCAGTTCCAAGAAACTCTGTTCTTTCATGTTAATATTAATTTAAATCTCCTATATCCTAGTAAAAGCAAAAGTTACTGTATTCATGTGATTTTGAAAAAAATAACCCTTTCTAGATAGTCTCTAAAGAAGATAACGACATTTTTAGTTTAAAAATGAGCTACTTAACTTTATAAAATTCTGAATAACTAAAATCCCAATTTAAAGACATGAGAAATCCTAATCAGGTAGTAAGTAAATTTAAAAATAGGAATATGATGTTTAACTTCCAAATGTACCAAGTTATTATATATGCAATAAGTATTATAGAGGTTTCTATACATTTACTTGTTAATGAAGTTAAAAAGTAGTGTGAAATCATTATTTTCACTTATTTTCAATATAATTCCTATGCAATGAATACAAATAAAGTATAAATAAACAGGACTATTAAAACAGGCCTATATAAATCAAAATGTAAATAAAACAAAAAAATACAACTATGAATCTATTGTTTAAAAATTTATTTTTAGATTTAAGTTGGAATGAAGCTACCCAAAGGTGACATTAAAATTTATGAAAACCTAAAATTTAAGCTGATCTTAGCTGGGAACTCAACTAAGCTGTAGTAGTTTGGGAGTGCCAGTGAGTTTACCCTGCCTTTAATAAAAAAGTTTTAATTAAAAAAAGGACAAAGACATAGCATGACCTGAAAATCTTGAGTAATTTAATAATATAAAACAAATTAATTACTCATAAAGGTGCAGCGTAAGAATTCATGACTTTCTAGGGAAGGGACCAGATCTAGCCAGTACAAATGCAAGGATGTGGGAGAGGAGAAGCAGAAATTCTGAAGAGAGCAAGGGGATTTGCAGCCTAAGCAGTTGCAAGGGCCAAGTCTATTCCTGCAGTATGAAAGAAAGTGTAAAGGTTTTATGAACAGGAAAGTAGGTACTCAAGTGTATATGTGTGTGTGTGTGTAGGGAGGTAACTATACACTTTTTTTGTTTTAGGGAACAAACCAGTAGCTAAATGTAGCAATTTAATCATACAACATGCTAATAATTATGTAGATAACAGAAAAAATTAACAATATCTAAGCAGAACTGTAAGTTGATTCCTATGATTTATTATTGAGTGGTGTTATTTATGGTGCTTTTGTGCTTTGTCATAAAGCAATTTTTTTTTCCCCCTAGTTCCTTTGATTCACACAAAGCCATATATAGAAAGTGGAAGATATTTTGGAAGGAAATTTTGTAGAGAATTGCTAAAAACATAAGGAAACTATTAGATGTAGTTTTCAGTAATTTACATTTCTAATATTTGATTTTTAAATAATGAAACATCCAATAACACAAATGACCCTACACAAACATATACATGGAATAAATTATTTCAAATGAAAGCATGAAAATTATTTGTTCAGCTGGACTAGTGACTGGAAGGTTAGGAACAAAAGCTATTATTGTTCAATGTATTTTTTCACAGGAAATAGACAGTGGCAAACATACAGTAGTTCAACACATGGGATCAGAGGCACAGTTTTTATAGTAAACCAAAACCAGATGTTGGAAGGGCTCAAGACCTTTACAGAAATTATTAGTTATGTTTGCATTTGAAAGCAAAGAAAGTTTACAGAGTCATGTACCTGATTAAGAAAAAGATGGGTTACAAAAGCTATGAGTATTAACTCATTCAAGAAAAAACATTTGCCATACAGGCTGTTTTATATATGGAAGTTAGGTATGTATATATGATTTGAATTTTACCTTAATTTTATTTTTGAATGAGTGTGCTAACTTATTCATACTACTGAACAACTGTAGAAGAAAAAAAAATAAAGTTTAAAGACTTTAAAACATAAATTTTATAGCCAGAATTTTGCTATGTGGCAGTGAGTCCTCAGAGTTGTGGATTCACCATGAATTCATAGAGAATTAGGCATTAAAGGCTTTTCTTTAAAATTTTTCAGAGAAAATGTTAAATGTATAGTACAATATAGCTTACCATGTCCTATAAAGTCTTTGTCTAATTGGATATTGCTTGATTTCATAGGATTTTATTGGAATTTGATGGAATACTAAACAATGAAGTCTCACCGCTTCATTCCTACAGGTTTATGCAAACTGGTACTTAAATAAGAAAAAGATGAGGACTGTAGCACCTTAGATACCATGGTTTACCATGGTTAGTGCCACAAGGCACAAATCTATGGAAAATTAAATGTACTAATTCTTGTATCTTCTAAACTATTTGTTTTCTTGGTATGTTGAAATAAGTTCTGTTTTCGGTACATAAAGTGTTTTCACTTGTGAAGTTACTGATATTATGAACCAGTAAGAAGGATTAGAAAAGTCAGTATGTTTGAGACAATACAGTAAAATTAACCTTTGCATTGTAATTATATAATGGTATAACAGGAGAAATCTGAAATCAGGACATTTGAATTTGGTTCTTAGTTTTACCAAATAAATTCTAATATTAATACCTCCTCGTATCTTCCCACAATCTTCTTTGCATCCTCTTTGTCTTCATGTCAATCAGCTTGACTGATCGAGAGTGGATATCTGGTAGCTTAGTGCTAAAATATAATTGTGTTAAGCCATTGATTGGCTTAAACAATAGTTACTTTATTTTAGAGGAGGATACTCAGTTTCCTCATCTTGATCGAAACTCTGTATCTCTTTACTCCAACCAATTTTTCAAAGTTAAAATCTCCATCTGCACTGCTTCTTTCATCATCAGGCTTCCAGTTTTATTGTTATTTTGTTCATGGTTTTGCTGATTTCTCACTGGCTAAGTGGCTTGCTCATTTGGATCATCTTTTGCAGACATTGGGCTAAGTTTTTCGAGCAATGACTTTTTTCCTAGCAAGTATTTTGATTTTTTAATTTTTTTCTTTATCCTGTTTCCACAAGATGGAAATGGATTAAAAAATTTTGAAATAATTTTCCTAAAGCATATATATTAATATTAGATATTCTTTCTGCTAATGTAAGCACATTGAGGGGTCTTGTAGAAAATGGTGGTGTTTTAGATTTTTATTTCCTTCTCCCCTTCCTCCTCCCCCAACCCCAAATGCTATAGTGTTATAGTGTTTTCTGCTTTTTAAGTTATTTGAAGATACTTGATGCTTTTCCCTTTAACCAATGGAATTTGTTTAATGGCTTCTGTTTCCTGTTCTTTTTCGTGATCTGGCAGCTGAACTATCATCATGAATTTAAGCAAAAAATGCAATCTGAACAGCTTATCTTGTTTCTTCCTGGAATAAACCAAGACCTTTTTTTTTGCCTTTTATATATATATATGTATGTATATATACATATATATACACACACACATATAAAGGTACATATATGTAAATATTGAATGCACATTATATATTATATTGCTATATTATTACATATAGCATGCATACTTATATCTAATTATATATAATACTCATACATATTTATATATAAACATATAACAATAAAATAATTGTTTATACTATTATATATTATGTAACATTATTTTACTATATCATATATAATGTGTATACTTATATACAATTATATAAAATATATATAGTACTTACATATATATAAATATTTTTATAATTATAATAAATCAGTGAGTTATGCTGGAATGAAGTAACAATTCAGAAGTAAGCTCTCAGAAAGACAACCATTGTGATCTATGCTCTACAAAAAATATTGCTTTGTAATGAAAGATGGAGTTTGGCTTGAGTTTGAAATTGGTTTGAGTTTCTTGATGCAATGAAGGAATTAAACCTAGTTTTCTCACAGTGTGGAGGAATGGTCTAAAAATTGATAGTAATTTGTTTGAAATACAACAAAATTAAGAAATTAATGACAAACCCCAAATGCTAAAATTAATTTCTGTGAAAATATAGTTAGTGGTGTTTTAATCCATGTACTAGAAAACTAAAAGTCACATCACACAGGTTTTGGGCAATATTTTGAAATATGACAGGTCCACAGACCTGCGGCATGACAGTATCAGTGAAGCATTTTGAACTGGGAAAACAAGAAGGATTTGGCATTTGAAAAATTTGAGTCAAGAGCTTGTTCAAGAACCAGTGATTGCCATGATTCTTGTTTCCCATCTTCTGGATTCAAACTACTTCTGCAGTTAGCAGTATAGTAATTTTCACTTGTGGAGCAAGTAACATGTCAAATAAAAGTTTAAAATCTCTGACTTTTCAGTGAAGATTTTCTTGTGTTCTCTAAAACAGCATTAAGAAATTTTTACTTTTAGACACTGTGCTATATTCATAATAGTACCTCTGTAATAAGTGGAAAAAACAATTATCAAAAGAACAATAGTCCAATAATCACTAGCAATTTCTTTTCTGTATGTGTTATTATCTATTTTGTCCCAACATATCTTCATCCTCTTCAGCAAAGAGGTTTGTTTTTTTTTCTTTGTCCTTTTCATTCTTTCTTCTCATTTCACTCTTTTGCTGCCTGGCACTCTCATGCTTTCTTCAGGGAAGTAGGGAGAGTGACACTATACTCAAGCTTGATAAATGAATTCTTTGCCTTCTTGTTTCTTGGTAAGTGGACCATTAAGCTATATGTCCTTGACTATCCCTGTTGGGTAGGATGAAAGAATATAGCAAGAAAAGGATTTATCTCTGAGTAAATTTTATTTTACTTCCATCACGTGGTTAATGTATTTTGTATACAATTTCCCTAATATACTATATAAGTGGAAATGTGGTATAAGGATTAAAATTTAATATGATTCATTTTATTCACAGGTTTTGTGGAAGTTTGTTGTTTTACCATCTAGACTTAAGCTTGCATTACCACTTGCATTATGTGAAGATAATATGAAGAAGAAAAAAAAAAGAAAGAAACTCATCTAAACCAGTTTTTGTAATGTGCATCCTTAACTGACAATAAGTAATTGGAAAAGAATTTTTCTATTTGTAAGGTTTGACCTTGACATTGTTTGTGTAGGCCTCCAAAGCAATTATTGTGAAAACTGAGATGGAAAACAATGGCAAAAAGCAGACAGAAATGCTTGAATTAGTGCAAATCACAAACATAGCTGAATAGTATTAGATGACAGTTTACTTTTAATGAGGGAAGACATGAAGTAATTAAATCTTGACATACAATTATGAAAAATATCAGGTAACAAGCCTGCTATGCAATATAAAATAAGAAGAGACATTTTCTGAAAACTTGCCTGATGCTCTGTCATCTGAGACTGTTCTTTATGAGTGCAGGGTGAAGGTCAAGGAGGTATCTCAACTCCATCAATCCTTTGGACAGTTACAAATGACCTTTCACTTTTCATAAGACATTCAATATTCTGAATGGGGGGGACACATTTTTCTGTGTTTAGAAAATAGCAAAACTGAAACCTTTTATAGTGCACAAAGTGCATTTGTGTTTGAATATCCCAAACAGCTCATTCATTCTTAAATGTGCATTGACACCAATATCTCATTTATATGAACTAAATTATTTTAAAATGCTGTATGTTTCAAAGTATACTTTACCTTTTTTTAATTTTTATGCTATATTTTCCTTATTTTTTAATATATGTTTTATGTTTTCTTACTACAATACATTCAAATGCAGGGGTTTGAATTGATGCTGCTCCCATTTGATATTGATGCAAATCCAAACACTACACCACATATTTATTTCATATTTATTTTGCACGGGTTAAATCTTGAAGTCTGTTTTAGTCTTCATTTTTCACGATGTGTATAAAATCTATTAGAATATGTACCAGCAGATACACATTTCTGTGTGACTTGTAAGGGTTAACCTCAATCCACAGGCATTTCTGTGTGTAACCAGAGCTTGCCCCTTAGTCATATAATCTCTGATTTCAGTGGTACTGGTGTTAGGTAAGAATTAAGGATTTAATAGCAATTGGTTTTTTTCTGAAGAAAAAATGCTGGCCTATTTCACCTATATTTTGGCAAGTTGTAAATAGTTTTTCTCTTCTCCACAAAGTTTCCTTTTTTACTCCTATTTATTACACAAAAAAAGGAATTCTAGGCTAATACTGTTGCTAGGTATGTCCCAATACGCTGCATGTTGTGCGATGGTGGTATTTTTGCTAACAAATTGTGCCTCAGTGAATAAATATAGAGAATAGAAAGGAAAATGAATGAGAAAATATCTATGTAAAGGTTACAGAAGAAAAGCATCTCTTCACTAAAGAAAACAAAAATGCCCTTTGAGATAGAGCATGATAATAAACTGAGACTAGTACTGGAACACAAAATAAAACTTACATAAGGACAACACAAATGCATATTTAATAATATCTTAGATCACTTGACAGATTTGGTCAAAGATGCTAGACCTTGCTCTGTATCAGTTTACAAGATTCTATCACTATTTTTAGTGCTGAAAGTTAGGTGTGCTTTCAATTGAACACAATTCTTTATTTAAATCATACATAATGTCTCACACGTTGCTTACAGAAATATTATTCAAGGTCTGCCATGGGCAACAATTGGAAATAAAACACTGGCAATTTTATCCAACTGGAAAAGCTATTCAGAACAGAATTATATTAAAACAATGCTCAGAATATCATATTGGATAAACCAAATTGACATTCATAATATATCAGTAACCTGTTTTCAAAAATATGTTTTACTACAGTCTTCAAAACCTCGTGGTTTACTTTACCTGTACTTTACTATGTATTCGGTACTTATAGTTTATACTGAGTTAGATTCTCTATTCAGACCAGTGTAAGTCATGAGTTAGCACATTTTGTGACATGTTTTTTTTAATCTCTCTAGCTTTCTTCACAGGTATGCCCTGAAATGGAAAGATACGAAGAAGCATTTCAAAACATTTTAGAGAGAGACTACAGGAGAAATATTTTTCAGAGTGTGCTCCTTTACTTATAGATGTCAGGAAAAAATTCCTGACACTACTTAAATATCAAGACATAATAGGCATATACATGGAAAAAAACCCTGGAAACTATTATTTACAAATTTCAGAAAATTTCCCTTAATTTTGATGAGGTACATTCAGTTTTAAAGTAGCTGAAGAAACAAATGCAATGACTTTGCCTATATGTATTTCCTACTTTTTCAATTTTTTTTACATTTCTTCTTATGATGCTAGAAGTCTATATTTTAGTAGAGAGTTTCTGAAAAGAACTATGTTTAAAACTGCTGTTTTTCTGTTGAGTCTTATCACACTAGTGTGTGAGCTCTAGTTTGGACTAGCAAGTAGTGAGTTTAATGTCTGCTATAGTTAGTCTCTCTTGAATTAATATATATATGGTAGTGTATAGTTTAGAACAAATTTATAAAAATAAAGAAGCTGGTCAATGCAAGATATTTCTTGTTCTCTTAAGCTGTTATTTATTTGAATGTGTGAATGTTAATTAGGCAGTCAGTCCAAAAATTTGCACCTTAATGAACCTGTCAAATTTAAATTGGTGTCATGGCCTCACTAGATAGCCTACTGAGTTCCTGCTGATCTTTCCTTATATAGAGATTAACATGGTGGAAATAGAGACCCAGCAGATGATTATTTTGGGGTTTTTTGTTTTGGTTTTTTTTTTATTTCTGTTAAGAACTCTGTCTTCTTGGTTTGAAAATAAGGCTGCAGCTTTGAAACTTGGAAGAAAAAGGACAAAAGTGAAAAAAAAAATCAAGTGGACTAAAATTTAGTGAAATTAAGTTAATTTAAACTTATTCATGGCTCTGAGTATAGGTCAAACACATACGTCTCTAGACAAGCAGTGACTTTAAGCCAAGCCACATATATTGAAATAATACACTATCTTCTTCAGATAATAAAAAAATTAAATAAAGAAAATAACCCCAATAACAAAACCACAAACAAACAAACAAGCAAAACAAAACCAAAAAAACCCCAAAACCCACCCAAAAAGCCAGCAGTGAAAACAAAGGAAATTGAACATAGAAAGAAAAATAAACTCTAAATATAACTTTATTGTGTAAATGTTACATTAAGAAAAATAGGAAACTAATTTCTGGTTCCCAGAACAACCATCCTTCAGTCGCACTGTGAACATAAGAAAAAACAGTGAAGCTAATACTGCCCAGTATATGGCATAGAAATGCAATTTGATATGTACAGAAAGTGCAAAGCAGCAGAACTACAGTTGCTGTGGGAACCATACTTCGATTTTAATGACATTTGTTTGTGTCATATCTCAATCATAATGTTGCCTTAACATGGTAATTTGCCTTTAATTCTATATTACACTCCCAGTTTAGAAGATCACACTTGCAGTGCTCATATCTCTACTTCCAGTGATTCAAAATTACATACTTTCTAGGAGTATTTTGGCAGAATTATATATACCCTCATGATGGAGCATCTCATTACCCTGGCAAGAGACCTTGATGCAGGAAGTAGCTTGTGAAAGAGTTAGGTATTGGTAACTAAAAATTTTGGGTTTATAGATGGTTTATTAACTATGCTACTATGCTATTATACCTATACTTTCATGGGTGAATATTTTGTTATGAGAGATGGAATGCTTAATTTATTTCTCAGTGACCACAGCTTCAATGCAAGTAGCCCGAACTTGTAAGAAAACAGAAGGGTATAATTCAGTTAAGATTCAACTTGTTCTTTATTTATTTCTTCTGAGAACACAGGGCATCAAACTGGGAATAAGATACAGTCACTCAAGATAGAGGTCTGTAAGCTTCTGTTGCCTCTTCTATTACAGAAAAGTACTGATGGGAACGAGGCTGAATAGCTACTAATTGGGATAAAAAAAATTGTAAATGGAGATAATAAAGCATAGTGTTCATTTTGTTTGAAAATTGTCTGATAGGCAATGTGACAAATAAAAACAAGTTACATACTAAGTATAAAATAATCACTAATGCTTTGAAGGGAACCTGAATTTACTTGTGAATGGTACTGCTCCTGAAATGGAGATGTCCTCTAGGCTATTTACACATCAGCCAAAACCTTTTTCTTCCAGCAACTAAGCAAGAAAAAGCAGGTGTACTGTTCATACCTCTCTTACATAGTGCCATCACTGAAAAGACAATAGGTATCATGAAAATCAGGGTAAAACAATGACACCTAAAAGAAGTTAAGAAGCTCGAAACAATTTCACCAGGAGAAGGACTTGAAGCTTCTGCCTAAGTTTCATTTTAAACAAAGTTCAAAAATTTTTTACTGAATGTACAGAAAGGGATTCAAAAACTCTAACGGGGTCTCAAAAACTCAATTTATCTAAAAAAATTGCAAAGATTAGGACATGGTGCCAGTTGGTCAGAAGACAACTGACAGTGTGAGACCAAAAGAAAGGAAAATGAAGAAAAATTAACCAGAGTCATTATAAGAGAAGAAAATATGATAAGAGAAGAAGAAATAAAATATAAACCCCCTCCATAATATAAAATATTATAAAGTGGAAACATAAATATTTAAGGGTAAAATATATATTCACTTAGTTAGTTTTTTTGAACTGTTTAAATATCTCTGCTAGTAAGGGAGAAAGGAAATGGAGAAGTTCTGCACTCCGGACATAGTCGGGACCAATTCATCCTGTATTCCCTGGTGGCAATGCTTAAGTTGCCAAGTCTGCATATTTTTTATAGGCATGTCATAACAGGTATCTATAACTCCACTTCAGGAATTTTGCATTGAAGTCTTCCATTGTTGAAGTGTTTGAAGTGTTGAAATATCATTAATACATAAAAGTGCAGCACAGCTATCATTTGACTTAGTTAAAAATCATTTGGCAATAGAGGTATCATATACCATTCAGATTCTCAGAAAGACTGTCTACATACAACATAAGTAAGAGACCAAATCAGCTACTAAATAAATTAGAAGTGAAGTTATAGCCAGGTGCTTTTTAGATGCTTTTTTCTTTTGATGCCTTTGAGGTAGCATGTCTTCAGAAAAAAAATTTCTTCAGGAAATATGTTTTGTAGTAGTTGAGCAAAGAGACCAGTCAGTATTAGCATGGAAATCTAAATTCTTTTCAAACTTGGTTTATCACATCATAAAAATTCGACCAAAACTCAAACTCTGTTATGGGGAGCTAATGAGCTAATTGCATCTCTGGATTAAGCTGCTGATTTCATTTTCAAGCCATTTTCAAGGTCTATTCTCTGAGAAAAAAGTCCTCTGCTTTACGACTTACCTGCACATGGTCACTGAAGAGATTTAGAATTTAGCTTTAGCTCCCTTCCTCCATTAATTTACCAAACTCAGTAGCTTGGATATAATTTCACAAAATAATGGCTTTATTTATTTAATTGAATATATTCTGGGACAGTAAAAAAATAATCTTCCCTATTTTGTAGACATACATTAAAGGGTTCTAATTTTTTTATTATTATTATTTAATAGGTGGATTTACATGATTCCTTCTTGTTGTCTTATTACAATTCAAGCTATTAGTATATTTTTGCTCTCATTTAAGTTGTATGGTTTCCTTTAAAGATACACATTTGGAATAAGTAGCTCTATTAAATACATTTTTTTCTTATCTGTGTGACTAGTGCAAAAATATGGTTGGCCTACTGATAATTACAGTTGCTTGATGTTACATATCTCACAAACAACATGCCACTTCTCAGGCTTTTTCTTTTTTTCCCCTCTCAGAAGTTTACGTTAACCATTTTGCCTCTATTTCAAACGGCTGAGCAAAATTTAGAAGAGTTTGGGTGTGAGGACGGGAAAGAAGACTACTGAAAATAGCTGAGATGGGATAGCCTGAGTCCTTGCTGAATTCAGTATCTTAGATTTGGATCTAAAACACACTACACAAACATGAAGTAAGATATTGTCAGCATTGAAAAATGTTAAGGCAACAGGTGCAACTAAAAAAAGGAAAAAGAAAAATGATAAAAACTTCCAAAGCTCCATGATGAAAGCAGTCCTCAAAGCTTGTGTAGATAGCTGTTCTTTCACCCATTTTCATTTTTCCTCCTGTTGCTATGAAATCTCACTTTACAGTTACTTTCTATTTGAACAGAAGGGAAAATAAGAGAAAATTAACCCTTTAGGAACATAAAAGAAGAAAATGTATCAGGCAGAAGAAGACTGAGGCCATAATTTGTAAAGATACTTCATGCATGCTTCTCTCATCTCTGCAGCTTAAGTATTTAATGAATCACTGGTAGGATTTCTATATTTTCAGAAAGTTCTGAGAAGATATACCTTTGTGGCTATTGAATACAAAAATCCTCATAGTTGGGCAGCAGCTGCTCCCAGTTGTCTTTTCAGAGAAAACACTGTTTGCTTAGAAACAGTAACTGAAATTACTCAAGGTGGTATGTAGAATACTTCAGAAAAGTTATAAAGGCCTAAGTCTGCATACACTGATACTTCTTTTTCCCCTTCCCCTCCATTGTGTATATTTGTGTTCAGATTCAAATACAGTCCCAGTTCCATATTTACAGTTTATAGTCTCCATTAATCTTCGTTCATTTGTAATTCTAGTGGCTTTTACATATTATTGAGCAAATATCCAAGAATCCATGTGTGGATTCTTCAGAGACTGACAAGAGTTAAGAGTAACTAGTCCTGTTTTTGCACTCAACCAACAAATGCTTTTCACATTTCAGTGTCCTGAGTAGATGCCCAGTAGTGGTAAGTTTTATAGAAATCTATCCTGAATTAATTCCAGACTTATAAAACATCTCATCACCAGCAGATTTCTCTTGAATGAATAAAAGTACAGAAGTAAACATGCTCTGAAAGCTGTTAGTTTTCTATAACTACTTTTTGCATGGGCGTAGCATATCCACAAAGAAGATGTCGAACACCAAAATTAAGGCAAAGCTCGTTGTTGTCATAAAACTATAAACCCTCAGTAGGCATTCATGACTTTGCTAATATGGTATCTCCAATGGAAAGGGATATACCACATCTCTTTTTTCTATCTCTCTCCAGACCTAGTGAATTTCAATGGAATACTAGATCCAAAGTGGGCCATTCTGTCAAAACATGATTCAAGAAACGTTATTAACTGCTACGTGTTTTCATTGATGATCAAGCACCAGTTAACATGGGAAATATCATTAAAAATGTGAGCTGTTAGTGTTCATTATTTACTGTCTTGACTAGTTAAACCTTACACCAGATCATAGAAGAAAACCTCTTAAATTATTACCTGAGCAACTGAAAAATAGCTACAGATAAATCTGCGACTGGCTGAAATTAACTGTTGGTCAGTTGCACGTAAGATCTACTTGCTGTTGATTTCCCATTGTTTTCTGTTATGAGTGTGAATAGAAAAATGAGAAACATATCTGAAAAATGGATGATATAATGGAAGAGATTGTCACAGCAGTTGAAGATGCTGTGATGCTTTCAGGTATTGACTATTCATTGTAAAGCAACTAAATTTTCCCGCTTGCTGCCAAGGGTCTATACTGGGAAACCCTCCTTGTAAGGATGAATTGGCAGGCTGGAATCTGTTTACATTTCTTTTAGGCTAAGGCTTGTGTGTCTGCAGGTCTATGTGCCTTGGTTGCTCTTTTCACTGATATCAAGCCCTACATGAAGGGCTTGCTTGCATGGAGGGGCTCTGTGAAGGTTTCCTTTCTCTAGAGTTGAGGAAACCAGGTCATATTATGTGTATGCAAGAACAGTTAGTGACCAAAACTTGGAGAGCTTTGGGCCACTTTGGTTTGTGGGTTAAAGCAAGCATGAAGTCATGGGAGCAAGAATCATCTCTTCTCTGCCCATAGTTAGCAGTGTTGGAAGCAATCAGGTTGGTGCAGAGACTGGAAAAATCAAAGCATCTGAGTTCCCGTAGGGTGCTGTTCTCATTATCTGCCAGTGAGAGGCTCTGCCTAGAAATAATGCTGCTCATCTACTATGTGTCCTGCTCCTGGCTGTAATGAATCACATTTTGCCAGGGTGATTCACACACCTTGACTTTGGCACTAATCCACAATCATAGCTACCTTTGCCTTTCTAACACAACAAGAAGGAACATTCAGCTGAGGTAGGAGTCTGCTTACAAGCAGTTTCCTTACCATCCTGGCAATATGCCTCTGATTTCACACAGCTCCAGGCACACAAGCTCTCACTGGGATACTGATGATTGAAACAAGCTGGTGGTGGATTCAGATAGCTAACTGATATTCTCACCTCTCTGGTTTTGGTAGTTCTAATTTCTGTGCCTCTTCCAGAGGCCTTTATTTCTTCTGGTTATTTCACTTTCCCAGCCTGGTTTCCTTCCAACATTAAATTAGTATGTTTTAAAACGTAGTCATCCAGACGATAGCAACCTCGCTGCTTATTACCCAGCATTACTTATGTACCTCAACTACTTAGGGTAGAAATGATGGTGAGGATTAGGTTATGAACCATAGACCAGCTTATTGCCAGATTCAGTGTACAGTTACTATGCTCTGAGCATGTATAGAACAACAATGCAAAATAAAAACAGTACTCTGGTACTTAACCCTTTTTTTTCCCCCTCTCTGTGCCAAGTAATGAGTCAGTACCACTGAAGTGAAGAAAACAATTATTTCCTTTTTCTCTTCACTTTAATTTTTTGTTGGTTAGGAGAATGGAACACCAAGTGCTTAGATAGGGAAAAGAGAAAGTAAACCAAACAGCAGAGGAGACATTGGATCCTGTTTGCTTTAATTGCCAAGGAAAGATGAAGGACATTCTTGACAATGCTCATCACTTATTCTTTCACTGGAGGTGACTGAGATGTATCTTTATGATACCTGCCTGTCAAACTTTTGACATTTAGGCTAAGCCCAGTGCTACCCTGTTGAGATATAGCCGTGTCACATTCCTATCATTAGCCTACACTGAGGCTCAAGATTTCATTAGGCTCAATTTCCAGTTCTGCTCTGCTTGGCAAATTCTCCTTGTTAAAAATAACTCAAATGCCCCAAACAAATGAAGAGTCACCAGTTACCAGTGGTGTCCTTCTATCAAGGTAATTTAAGTAGTGAAAATACATTTCCTGCCTTTTCTAAAAATCAAAGACCTATAAAGAGGATAATAGATACTGTTAAGGATACTTGTTATAAATGAATTATTTTGATATTTTTAAATGTCAGTAATGTTCTAAAAATAGATTAGCAAAACAATAAAATTAACAACATAACCTGTGACCAAGTTAATACCTACATAATTTTCAGGTAAAAAGTATTGAAAAAAATAACTTAATCAAGGAAGGGAACTCCAGTTGTATGTCACAGGCAAGTGCAACAAGAAGAAACAATTTGAAATGGAATTTGCAATATTTTCAGAGAAACAGGGATATCTTGGTATCTGATCAAGTGGATATGTGCATAAAGCGTATTTACAAATAATTTCTTATAACACATATTTATCTTTGTTTTACAACATTTTATGAAGGTTCATCTCACCAAATGGATGACTACATCTGAGTTAGCTGTCTAATTTAAAGATTATAGGAAAAGAGAGGCAGTTTAGAGATACTACAGGGGATGTTGCTGGATTAATTTTGGATTTCTCCTCTAGACTAACAATCTACCTTTGAGAGATACTCACTTGTCCTCACTGGCTGTAGAGGGAATGAAGTAACTAGTTGAGATTTAGATGTATCCATAATAAATATCTATTTATGACAGAGTTAATTCTGCCTTGTTTGCATAAAAAATAAAAGCCATAATTAATCTTTGTGTTAGTACATTTTGTTGCATACACACATTTATAACATAATAATATTAAAATCAAACAGTTCATATTTTAAAGTTATAGGCATCATAGCTGACAGAACATGGCATTTACAACCTCAACAGTTAGATATTTGTTATTAGAAAGCTTTGTTTTATGCAGAGAACTGGTAGGTGCAATCCTATTGAAGGCAGCTCTGAAAGGTAAAGTACCTCAGGAAAGCTGGACAGTCATGAATAAAGCCATAGATAGAATCATAGCATAGTTTGGATTGGAAGGGACCTTAAAGTTCATCCAGTCCTAGCCACCTCACAGCAGGCAACACCTCCCACTAGATGAGGTTACTCAAGGCCCCATCCAGCATGACCTTGAACACTTCCAGGGAGAGGGCATCCAATCCACAACAATTATCAACCTATTCCAGCATCTCTTCCACAAACACCCTCAGAGGAAATGAGTTAATAAAAAAATAAAATTCATTAAAAAATAATCTCATTGTTTTATTATTAGAGCAGATATTACATACTTGGGGTGGTAACTTTCATGAAGATGAAGCTAGAAATTCTTCAATAGTTTTAATCTGTTAAGCATATAAACACTTTTAAAATTAACATTGAAATTTGTAAGAACATTTTGCGTTTTGTATGGCTCTTGTCTGCCTTGTAGTCAGGACATGAATAAGAAAGCAATACAAAGACGGAGTCAGAAATAAACTGTAATGTTTTTAATTAACAGTTTCATGTGACTATATAGACATGTATTTGAAACTACAGCCGAGTTCCTGTGGTCCCACTCTATAAAAACTAATTTGCAAAAATTTCTTCAAATTACTTTGGTCAAATAACTCATTTCTGAAAACCTTTACGATACAAATCAGAAAGGAAGCACTCAGACTGCAAAGGCATCAGTAAAGCCAATGAGATCTTGGCCTGCTAAAAGTACAGCTGAAGATATAACAATGTATTGAGAGAGACTACTAAGGTCTTGAATGTCACTAGATACTGAAGTACCCGGTAGGATGAATTTTAGAGACCAAAATGTAAAAGCTGAGTAGTTCCTTACTCTCTGTCTTTTCTGGCTGCCTAGCAGGAAAAAAAGGTCTCCCTCTTCTGTGTGTAAGTTCTTCCAGTGGTGAGAGAGCCAAATCTAGGTCGCTGTTCTTCCAGGTTTGTTGGTATTATTTGTAGCTTTTTAATTTAGGCAAACACTATCCCATCTTTATCTTGTGTCCCTTTTAATTCTGTTGTTAGTTAACTGTGTTATAACTCAGTGCACTTTCTTATTTTGATGTACAACACACAGTTGAATCCTTTCAGTCTGAACACGCTCTTTATTTCAGAACATTCTCTTTATTTCATTCTGACTTTATTTCATAAGCACTTATTATTAAGCACGTATTCCACTTAATATACACTTAAATCAGCTACAGAATTTTTATTTAGGTAAAAATTTCCTGAAAGGGCTTTATTTCAAATGTAGGCAGTTTGATATTTAGGTGGTAAAAATACATATATGAATTAATTTAATTTATAAAAATTGAACTGATATGCATAACTAATGCTTTACTTACAGTGGTACTAAAAATAAAAAATCCTGCATTTTCATGTTCCAAATTTAACTGTTATAACTGAATTACAACTCTGTAATATTTTACAAAGGTTATTTAATATCCCTGTTAGCATTTGTGCTCTTTAAAAACTACAGAGTCCTGAAGTACAACTGTCAATGTGTTCTTCTGCTACTTTAAATCTCATTTTTACCTTTAAATCTTCTTAGAAAATTAAGGGATGTGGGTTGTTTAGACATTTGCTTTGTTTTCCAAGGGAATTACCCATCTGCAATGTTCTGTCACTTCTTTTTGACATATCCTAAAATAGAGTCTTTAAACCACAAGTACATGCATCACATGTCTTTATATAAAGCAGCTTGTCCCCAGCAATTATCAGATTACAGCAGTCCATTTTCAGTGCCCATTTCTATCAGTTTTGTGAACAGGGGTTTGTTCCACAGTGCCTTGATGCTCTACTTTTTAAATACACCATACTTTGTTATCTTTAAGTTCTTGCAGAATAAGAACCTGCTTGAAAATTTCTCTGCATGGTTTGCTATCCCTTTTGAATGACCACAGCTCCTTCATCTCAAGCACTGTCTTCTATTTCATTGCAGACCCACATGCTCTGGGCGTGGTGACCTCTTTAAATATCTCACCTATAAACCTTTCATTCTAGTGAATGCTGCATACTGTGGCAATTTGTCTGTTGGGATCATCAGTCTTGCTCTTGAGGTTCACATATGCTCTCTTTAGATGTCTTCATCCAGGAAACACCACATCTTATTCTGCTCACAGATCATAAGATTCCTCTTTGGTTTAGGTCCCTAATCCCTCAGACTCAGAGTCTCTTTTAACTTGTAAGAATAATACGAAGGGGGAAAAAAAGACAATAAAACTGGATGTAAGGACAGCCAATCAGTCAGTAACCCCCCCTTACTCCTCCCTTACCCACTTACAATCAGCACCAGCTGTAGCGCAATTAAACTCAGCAGGTGTTCAGAGGAATTACATTTTATCACCACCATCCCTTCTCCTCCTCTGCTCCCCCTTCTCTGCCCCCACTCCCTCAAGACCCAACTGGCTTTCTTTATGGGTCTATAAAAAATAGAGCAAGTCAGATATATATAACAGCTACAAAGCAACCAAGGAATTAGCAAAAGAAGATGATGATAGATTGAAGAAAATGTGCTCGCAGACATTCATGGTGAATGTTTAGAATAAAAATAATAATATTGCTTAAATTGAGAGTTATAAGCTCTTCAGGGTGTCTTCATTGTCTTTTCACTTCATGTAAAGCCCTTTACTTGATTGTACAAGGTCTTGAACACCCTTGTCTGGATTCAATAATGTGATTCATCATATGCTTATGAAACCCATGACGACGGTTTCATGTGGGCTACTCACATGCTTGAAATTACCTACGCATGCAAGTACTCTGATCATTGTGCTTAGCACCTTGCAGAATCATATGTTAAATAATATTATTAACAATCTATAGAAAACTTTGAAAGGGCTAAATGGAAGGCTCTCAATTTTCATGTTACTATTTGTCCCTGGAAAACTTATTAAAAATTTTTCATATTGTACATTGCCTATTACAAGGGAGAAAATAAATCCGTCCTGCCTAGTATTTCTTTCACTGATGCTTGCTTAGTGTTTTCCCACTTTCTGAGCTTATTTTAGTCTTCTATGATTAATCTTCATCATGTTTTCTGCAGATACTTCTGTTTGTATTTACACAGCTTTATCAGTATTCTGAATCACTGTAAAGACAGTAGCCAGACAGATTGCAGTGGAAGTGGCTGAGGATTCTAATGTTAAAACATCAAAAGTAAAGTAACCACTTTTATGTGAAATGTATAGTTTTGGAAAAATTTAATTGATACGAAACATATTACAGAAACTATTATTTATTTTTAATTATCTGTTTTATATACTTATAGAGTTCTAACTTTTATTTTACAAAGATTACTTGATAGTCTTTTAACATAGGATTTTATGTACTTCCCTAAAAGTTAAAGCAGCAAGCATGAAAAAAGAAAGCCAGAAACTTACTCACTCCTCTGAAAAATGTTAGCAGGACTGGAATCTTTAGAACCACCGAAGCTTTTCAGCAAGTGAAACTCCAGAATAATGTAAATAGTGATTTGTGACATTATATGGATTGACCGGTATAGTGGTACCACTTAACCACTATATTTAATAAGTATTTTTTAAATCAGTAAGGATGTGGGGCATACTAGGGAATCCTAAGCTGTATTTCAGGTCTTAAAAGGCAGTGTGCTACAGATCTTTCTGTTCTCTCCATCTCAGCCTTCCTTCTGCATTTTTTTCCATTTCTTTTGCCTCATCCTGTCTCTTTCTCACTCTAAGCAGCCAAGAAGTCAATTGGTCTGGCATCTGTTCTCTCTGCATATAGTTGGAACAATTCTAAAAGTCAGTTCATTGTAAAATTTTTAGTTTAGCTTGGAAGGTATCAAGAGCCAGACATTTCATCACATTTCTCACAGCAATTTGACCTTCTATAGGGCAATCATTAGAACTGAATGAAGTATTAAGAAGCAATTCATTTGCCAAAAAATGCAACTCACAGCTATCAATAGAGTTAGTTTGACTTCACCAAATACTTTCCATTCTTCAATATCTGATATATAAGTTGCTGAAGGTTTAGTTGCTTCTTTTACCCTGTAATCCATGGCTGAACATGGTTATCAAATTCAAGTTTGAATTACCGGGTTGGAACTGCTGGGTTTACTCTTTGCCTTGGCATTAGTTCATATAACGTGGAGCATGGAAACAGCTACAAGAGGAGATTCAATTAAAAAAAAAAATGACCGGAAGCATTTTCCCTGGGAACACATTCATGAGAGTTGATTAGCAAAAAGTATTGAATCCGTACCTTCAAGTGCTGTTTTGAGAAAGAAAAATCAACTTCTAACTGTTTAGTTATTTCTTTTTTTCTTATAAACAACACACCAGGCATTCTGGTGTGGGATGTGTTAATTTTAGTATGGTAAATGGATGCTGTAAGTCAAAGATGTTAACATGATCCCATCTCTGTATAATAAGCAATTAAACAAGGTCTGGGATTTTGAGTACAAAGAGACTTTGGTCTGCCTCACAGAAATTCCTGCATAAGTGATCACCATTGAGTAAAGCCTTTTTGAATTATTTCCACAAAGGGAGAGAAAAATTACAGTAGAACACAAAATGGAATAGTGAAAAATTATTTTATTTTTAAAAATTTCCTGATTTTCTTTTCTTTACTGGAAACAGTCTTTAGAAATGAAAACGTTCTAATGCTGTAGGTCATGCAGTGATATGTACAGTTCTGGTCACAGTGTTTAAAGAAAATTTTTGTGGAATTACAGGAAGAACACAGAAGGGCAACTGAAATGCTTAAGAGAGAAAAGCATCTGCCTTATGGAGAGAAATGAAAAAGTCTTGGCTCTTCACTTTTGAGGGGAGAAAAGAGGGAGGTGATGTTTTGAAACAATTTTACACAATTATAGAAGCAGTGAATAAACTGAATGTTGCAATGTTCTTCATGAAGTCCTGTGGTACAAGTAGAAAATGTTCAATGGGACTAACAGGTGGCCAGTTTAAAACAATTAAAGGAAGAAGATAATGAACATCTGAGATTTTCTGCCATGGGATTGTGAAGAGGCAGAGAATACCAGCCATCTGAAAAAGGGAGTAAGACTGATACATGGACAACAGGTCCAGAAATAGGAACTAAAAACCTTGAGCAGAGATGTACCCTCTTACACTTCTAACACAGTAATTGTGGATGTTGGTTTAAGAAGACTGGCTCCAGAAAGTGTCCAGTCTCGTGCTTTTTCTCTATATGGCTTCTCTTATTATCACTGTCGGAGGCAGAAATCTCATCTTGAGTCTGACCCTGAAGAGCATTTTCTTTTATATTTCTGTCAGTGTCTTATATACACTTGCAAAAGCTGGAAGAGCTGGAAATAATGTCATCTTGAGTGAGAGAGTGGTATCTATGAGAAGCAATGACTTCCATCTTCTGATGGTCTCTTAATTCAGAACTGAGAACCAAACGGAAGTTTCTGCTTCTCATAGGTGCAATATACCAGCTGGACATCAGCATTTTTTCCTTTTTAAAAGGCAGTTCTTTACTGTCTCCTAAATATTCATCACAATACTAAGCCTCTTCTTAGGAATAAAGAATACAATACTCCATAACATGTTTGAACAGTAACCTGATTTTAAGTCATTAACAATAGTAGTGAAGATTTTTTAGTGAAGATTTTTTTTTAACATAATAAGGGAACAAAAATGGTTGATATTCCTGGTTAGAATTGCTTGTCATTTCACTTTGCTATTGGAGCATTCTGGATGAATTGGATTGAACATTTGGATAAGAACAATGTTGATATATGACATGGAATTAAAAAGTATGCTCTATTACACAGAGAATATATTTTAAAAAAACACCTGAAAATCCATCATGCTACAAAAACAAATATAGCATGCTTTGTCTAACAGTA
The DNA here is from genome assembly GCA_038090715.1 of Florisuga fusca. Classification (NCBI taxonomy): domain Eukaryota; kingdom Metazoa; phylum Chordata; class Aves; order Apodiformes; family Trochilidae; genus Florisuga; species Florisuga fusca. The sequence goes on from JAAWXA010000021.1 coordinate 3,922,519, forward strand.
AGAACATACTGTAAACTATTTTTTTAAGGCCTGTTTGAGCAAAGCGTTAGGCAGACTTCCTTTCATAAAGCTAAAGGTACATTAGCTAAAGGTACAACTCTGCCAGAGTCCTGTCAAGTGTCTAACCAAACTACAGGTCAGTATTATTGTTCACTAATGTAGGCCAAAAATTGTATCATAAATTTCCCTATTGAATTTTATTTTGTGTGAAGATTTATGCATAGAACTGCCAAGATACCACCTCTGATGGACTTAGTAGTGTTTGCTTAATTGTTGGACTCAATAATCTTAAAGGTTTTTTCCAACCTAAATGATTCTATGTATATAAGATAATAAGAGGCAGCTCACACTCTGGCAAGTCTCCTATTGGCCTTTCATTCTTAGTTTAGTTTATGTGTTCTTTTTACATTAGATTTCTTGCTTTTGTTTGTCTTCTAGTTCTTTTACAGAAGCTTTGAAAACATCAGAAACCTAGTGCCTACCAAGCTGCATGGTACGAATTTCATTATTCCTGTTTCCCTGGGGCTGTCCTGTGGAAAGGCTAACAGGCTTAGAGATGTCAATTTGGCATTTAGGCTTTGTCCCATGTTCCTCCTCGGGTTGTAGTTCCTCTCCTGCCTTTTCTGACCTGCCTGTGGCTCAGCATTTATTATGGACTTCACTGGTCTTTCTCACCACTTCATTCTTACGAAGTGTGTGATAATCATCCAAGGCAGCATTGCATAAATTTACTTGATACAAAAAATATAAAAATACAAATATTTAAAAATATAAAATACAAAGTGATGTCTCCTATGGTGTAGGAGTAGCCTCCTACAATACCTTCTGATAGACTCATATTATGTGATGTCCCTGAGAGGGGTCTAGGTCATCATTTTCTTTGTCACACAAGAAGGGAAAATCACTTCTGGTCATCTTACCTGCAGTCATCTTGGATGCATCTGCAAGGGTGGAAATCTATCTGCTAGTACTGCTCCTGAGTCAGATAAGCATTTGCTGTTGAATCTTCTGTCTCTGAGAACCAAACAAGCTGGTCACCAGGAAAAGTATAAAGTATAAATATATCTATTCTCCACTCTATACCCCATAAATCTTTGCCTGAGGCATCTGGTATTTAGATTTGCATTGCTGTCTAACCTGAAGAACTATATACCTTGTATATGTCTTAGAAATGTAATTCACCTTACAATTACAGGGCATGTGTATGCCCAAATTTTACTGATTTGCATAATTCTAAAAAATCTCTGGCTGTATGCTTAATTCCATGCTTTTCCACCTCAGTTTTTTCTTCCATTTCTTAAAAAGTTGTAATTATCCATTAGCTTTTAGAGGTGCATCCCTTTGAAGTAGTAATTATATTTATTACTCTCTATAATTCTCTTTTTCTTTGACCATATTTAAGTAAGTGCTCAGCAATCAAGAATTCCTAGGTAACCATCAGTTTCCAGCTCAAAAATTAAATGGTCTTTATCTCTTATGATGATTCACAAAACATGCTCAATAACAATAGCCTTATATAGTATTTTTTAAAAAAACACTGATCATCTTTTATTGGTACATACTTCAACACTCATTCCTAATCATCCCCTTTCTTCTCCTTGTTCCTTTGTGTACAACTCAGACAGTTTACATTCTCATTTTTGTCCGAGTGCCAGAAGCATTTTCTCTTCAGTCCTTAATTTTCTGTCTGTTATCATTACAGCCTCAATGTGCAAATAGCAGTCACAGCAAATTCTGTCAGCTTTGGCTGAAAACTGATCTATTTCTAGTGGGCTTTTCAACGAAATTATAATCTGGGGTGCACAGCATGTTATTTGGGATGCCTGCATGGCCCAGCCCTACCAAAATGACTGGTATAACAGCAGCTGACAAGGCAGGACAGTAAGAAGGACAGCATCTGTGGGTGAGTGGGACACCCAGCCTATACAACCCAGACTGATAATGCCACATGCCCTGTGAAAAGATGAGGGGCAATGGGCACAACACAGGAAGTTCCACCTCGATATGACGAAAAGTTTTTTACTATAATGAAGACAGAGCCCAGGAACAGGCTGCCAGAGTGGTTGTGGAGTCTCCTTCTCTAGAGCCCGAGCTGGATGTGTTTCTGTGTGACCTCCCCTAGGTGCTCCTGCTTTGGCAAGAGGGTTAGACTTGGTGATCTCCAGAGGTCCCTTCCAACCCCATTCTGTGATTCTGTGATTCTAATTTTATAGTGCTGAAGAGGCAGATGACCATCACATGGATCAAATGCAAACCAAGGAGAATTTGAAACAGAGGAGTGAGCTTGAAAAGAACAAGGAAATAGAAGTTTGGAGATTGGTAGTGTGAGGGGGGAAAGGCTAGCAGGACAGTATAAAGACAAGGATGACTCTGCCAGATGTAGCCCAATGGCACTGGGGTCTCTGGCTAGACCTGGCAGGATGGCCTGCCCCCAGACCACTGCCCCGGTTATATTCCAGCTTTAATTAGCCACACTGGTTAATAGAAATTCAGCTAAATAGATTTATGGATCTAAGGATACAGTCAGAAGTTACTGAATTACCACCTGTCAGTTGAGCAATTGGGCACTGGCAATTGAACACTGACAACTTCATGTTCATCCTCTTTGTTTCTCAAGAACAATCTTAAATAAAGTCTCATAATAAGATTCAATATATACTTTATCTCCATATCATTCATACTTAATTCTAATGGCATTCCCATTTTTATATTTAATTTAAAAAAATAAATATTTTTTTACAGATTCAGGCTTATATAAAAACTTAACAGAAAAAATGTATTTATCACTGCATGATTTTATGAATTTTTTCCTCAGGATTTTTTCTCTTAGGTGTTGCTGAGGGAACCTCATATTGTTAGAAATGAACTCTACATTATTCAAGTTTATTAGTAGAATTTTTAAAATTTTATAATTAGGCTAATACCCAGATGACTCTCTCCTAAAAATAATTAACTGAAAGAGCTTAGAAGGAAATAACCTTGTGATTTCTGACCTTTTTCCTTGTAAAAATTCATTATTTACATTATGTTGAAAGTAAAAAACCTGTAAATTTCTTTTGCAAGATCTGTAAAAGGATGCTTGAAGTCATACTTCTGTCAAGCTGCGTAGTGAAAATCAGTTTTTTTAAGCATCTCAATCATTGTATAGTACAGTCTTTAGATACAAGAACTTTTAGGTTGGGAAGTGAAAACTGCTGGTTTGCTTTCCGTACTGTACTGAAGAAAAGTACAATGTGGATTTTTTAAAACTAAATTTATTTCTTGGTATTTCTTAAAAAATACTGTGTAAATAATCTTTAAAGTTTAAACAGAAAATTAAACAGAAAATTGCAGTCTGGAGGGTTTTTGAGTTGTTGCGGTTTGTGTTTTGTTCCAGGAGGTTTTAAATAGGTAAAAATATGAATTATCAAGAGTATAACTATTGTGAAAGTATAGTGGCACAGTGTAAAAATTCTTGCAGAAATCACTTGCTGTACAGTAGTAACAAAGTCTTCAAAAAGTAAAAGTGCAATGACTTAACTGTTTGGTGCTGTAGAATTAAGAATGCTAACATTTAGATTTTATAGAAGATGAATAAACACACAGGAACTGTAAAGCAAAGGATTCATTACTGCAATAACACTTAAAATTAGGTTTAGAAATTTATTTATTATTTATGGTTTTGAGAAGTTACTGCATTTAAATTTAGTATGTGCATTATTTAAATTGCAGAAATAGTTCTAGAAACGTCACTCAGTATGTCTTATTATGTGATTATGAATAATGGAAAGCTGCTTTCCTAAATACAGTTTTCCAAGCAGTTTTGCAAACTTAACATAAAAAGAATGTATCTTACTAGATCAAATGTATGTATGACCTAGTATCTTATCTACAACAATTGTCAGTAGTAGCCTCTTCTGGGATAAGTAATAGAATTCTGCAAACATATACTAGAATTCTTCACTACTATAATCATTGTACCTCCAGTAGTTTGCAACTCAACATTTTCCTGGGCCCAAGATAGACTCCAAAGAAGTCTTTTCCCATCAGCTTTGCTCTTGTATCTTTGGACTTCAGCATCGATGAGTTTAACAGATTATTCATGTATTGTGTGAAGTATCTCTTTTAAATCTGTTTTAAACTAGGTCTCCAAAATTTTTATTTGATATTTTAAGTTTGCTGGTTTTTTGTTTGGGTTTTTTGTTTGTTTGTTTGTTGGTTGGTTGGTTTTCCATTAGAGAAACAAACCTTTCCCTCTGATTTTTTTTGTTTGGTTTGTTCGTTTGGGTTTTTTCCAATGGTTCTTCTTTGTATGTGAACATAGACAACATTTCCTCAGCTGATTAGAGACGTGTAGCAGGAAAGAGTGTTATTAGTGTTACCAGAGGCAAGGTGCATTTCCTCTTCCATTCCTTACATCAAGACAGGAAGAGATTAAGATGGCTTGTTGTGTTCCAATTGTTTTGGCTAAATCAAGTACATATAACATTTCTTAAACATAAGGTGGGAATACACATAATAAGAACCACACTTGAATAAGAAGTAAAACTATAATATAAGCAGGCAAGCAAAAAATCAAAAAGCCAGTGAAGAAAATTTGACATTGCTAATAAGGGGACATGGAAAATGAGGAATAGACAATAACATTATTGGTAGCCAAAAAGGCAAGGGGAAAATCGATAGCCTACTTAGTGAAGTGGGAAAGGTGATGCTGGAAATTACACAAGTGATTCTGGAAATTACAACAGCTCTAATGCATAATGCAAGAGTATAGGCTCCTCTAGTCTTCTTAAAGAGCTGCCTAAAGAAATCCTAGATTTGACAGTTGTTATCACTTGTACTTCATGGAGAATTGGTGTAATACTGGATCCTTGGGAAGAGGTTTTTTTAAGAAAAGGCTTCAACTGAATTATGCAATTTTCCAAGGAGTGGAAAAGGGAAGTTAAGTATCTACTATGAAATCCAAATATAGGAATTTGTCTTGGAAACTATAACTCACTTGTCTTAATTTATTTTCATAATTTTCCAACTTTAATCCAGACATTTTACTAGTCTATGAAGCACCACTGTATTTCCCTTCTTATGGTGGAATGTTTCCTAGGCTGTCAGTTGAACAGTTTAGTGCTATTGGGCTTGGAATATAGATCTGTACACCAATCTGACAGAAAAAAAGATTTTAGCTGGCCTGCAGTTTAGGACAGCTGCTTTCCCTTTTTCCACCTTTCCATGCTGACCGTACTATAACTAAATTGTTCATTTAAAATCCTGGCTTCAACTTACTTGAACTAGAATTTGGCCATTGACCTCAGTGAAAATAAGATTCACACTCATATAGTCTGTTGTTGCAAAGAAAACAAGAGGGGAAAAAGAAGTAACCATTCATTGGTGAATTTCATCAGTGGAGTATATTATTCCATTTGTTATTAAGAAGAAAATAATCTAGTTTCTCCTTTCATTTATCATCTTTCTCTCATTTCTTTTAATAAAAACACTTGTATGTCATCAGGAAATTCTTTGAAAAATCTACAGAGTCTTGTAACTCATTTCTCACCAAAGGTAAATTTCATGTCACCATAATTTCCAAAATGCCTCAATGTATTTTAGCAATAAATTTTTGTATTTTAAGCAAATGGAAGCCAAAAAATGATTCTTAGTACTAAGGTTTCTCTTCATAAAAAAAAGATCTTACATAATGAAATTTATGACTAATGGAAATGGTTTTGAACATTTTGCAGGTGACAGATACTTATTTTATCTTAAAAATAATTAAGAATTGTGGTTAATAGCAATTTAAGATTAAGAAAATTTCTTAAGCATGGAACTGCTGCTCCTATGGACCTCACTAATTAATTGTCTTCATATTTAATAGCTGAATATTTTAAAAGACTGAGGTCAGTAAACTCAACAAGAGGGGAAAAACTCTGGAGTTAGATACATGTGCAGCATGATAAATATAAAAACCACAAAGATGAACTAATCAATCTGAGAAAGTGAGTAAGAAATGGTAAGGCATAGTTACACACAGTCTTAAGTCATAAAGTCCTAAGGCCAGAAATACAACAAAATTTTTTTAGTTGGACAGTATTTCCTGAGTTTGACAAAAATATTTATTTTGATCTTTATGTATGACATTTTGTTCATTATAAAGAAATGTCCCAGGCCAACAGGTGCCCAGATAGAGAGGATGGCATACCCATGACAGATTCAAATTTGAAGCAAAAGATTTTATAGTACAAACACGAAACACATTTTTTTTTTTTTTTTTTTTTTTCACGACTCTTAAATGTTTTCATATCTTGTCTTAAGAAAAAGAGCATGAGAAATCTTGAAACACACTCTACCTAACCAACTATAAGTATAAAGGACATATACTACAAGATTTAATGGATTCAAACAGCTTCAAATAAAGAAAATATGTTTGTATAATACAGTCCTGTCCTTCAGAACTTTGGACCATAAAGCATTAATTCTACCCAAAAAATTATTTCTGAGAAATAATGCCTAAAATAAATTCCTCAGTTTACAAGAACTTAATATTCAAAGTATAAACCAAAAAGATGCCAATTCTAGAAAGATCTGAAAAAAATTAACAAAGATGTCACCCTCTCCCCCCTGAACTGGAGTATAAAAAACAACTGCAATAAGCTGGAAAAGTGGAATTACCAAACAAACAGCAGAAGTATAGTGTTCACTTAAAAGTGCTGTGGTTGTTTCATTTTTTATATTACAGTTGTGTAATTGCAATAAAATGTCTTCTAAATTCCAGATATAACTAATTCTTTTTAAAGGGAATAATTAGCTCTTGTATATTTTGTAGAACAGTTTTATTTCATGCTGTAAATGATTGCCTGAAATAAAACATTGAACATTTTCTATGTCTTATAGGTGTTCTGGTATATTCATGTATCTTGCTACCTTTCCCGGTGCTATTGAAAAGATCTCTTTCCCAATCCTATGTGAAACTACATTGCTGGGGTAAACACTCCCTGATTACTCAGTCTTTCTCTGTCAGTGCTCAGAAGACAACTTTCAAAGAGAGGTAGTTGTAGGAACCTTCTCCTATTTGTCTGCTACTGTGTATTACCCTGAGCAGAACAGACACTCAGAAAGAAGTACCAAATTCTCTAGCTTACTATCACTAATGAAATTCCTCAGCTATAGTGTTCATATACAATACTTCTGGACAATCACTTAGGGGGAGACTTACACTGACATACTTGAAAAAGGATGAATGGCTGCTTATTCTTACACTGAGGCCCTCATGGATGTTGTCAGCACAGATTATATTGCACCTTCATTGATCTTGCCTTCAAAGCTTTGATTTGCAGGGATATTGAAGCCTGTATTTTTTTCTTTTAAATAACTGAAATAGGAGTAGAATTGTGAAGAGTTATTAGAACAGTAAAGATAGGGTAAGATCCAAATATAAGCTGAGAAATTGGTCCTAAATGAACTGTTGTTTCTAACAGAGCACCTATTTCCACATGATAGTAAACTGTTTAATTGTCAGTAATATTACCCCTCTCCAAAATACCTTATTAACTCCACATGAGCTTATTGTTTTATGCATGTTCCCTTACCTTACAGTTCTTCTAATTAAGATCCTATCAGTATGGCTATTTTCCTGTATACTGAGCAATATGAGGAAAATGTCAGAAAGCTAAATTTGGATATTACAAAAGCTGCTTGGGGCTCTTAATAAAAAGCTTAAGGATGAATATCAGAATCATAGAATCGCTATATTTTGAGCTGGAAAAGACCTTAAAGATCATCTAGTTCCAATCCCCCTGCCAGGGACATGGACACCTACCAGGTGGCTCAAAGCCCCATCCAAACTGGACTTGAAGACTTCCAAGGAGGGAACTTCCCCTCTCACCACCCTCCCACTGAAGAATTTATTTATAATGTCTAACCTAAATCTATCCTCTCAGTTTAAAATCATTACTCCTTGTCTTATCACTACATGCATTTATAAAAAAGGCTTCCCTGTAGGCCCTGTTCAGGTACTGGAAGGACACCATAAGGCCCAGAGCCTTCTCTTCTCCAGGCTTAACACTCCCAATTCTCTCAGCATGCCTCCATAGGAAAGGTACTCCAGCCCTCTAATAATCTTTGTGGCCCTCCTCTGGACTTGCTCCAGGAGCTACAGGTCATTCCTGTGTTGGGGACTCCAGAACGGGACACAACTATTGAACAAAAGTTTTGCCTGCAATACTGCTACCTTCTAGCCTTCTTGCTTCTCTAAAAGGACACACTGACCAGTCTTCTCACAAATACTTTTTTCTAGGAAAAAAATATTTAAAAATTTTATGTAGTCTGGTCACAAAGGCACTGTAATGCTATATGTCTTTAGTTTAATGTGATTTTCTTGCCACACACATGTAAGTTTTCTTTGTGAAGTGGACAGCAGGTTACAGCAAAGGCCTACATATAAAAGGTTTGGAAACCTGATAGTATGCTATGTACATGTAACTCTTTACAAATGTTCAAATTTCTAGTGTAGCACTATGGCAAACTATTGCAAACCTTTCAAAATAAGGATTAGTTCCATAGAGACTTACTGTTAAGATGCTGACTGTTGGTACCAGCCATCAGAAAGCCAGCTTTCAAGGTGGAAGCTTTGACCTAGATGTCCAGCTTCCCTTAACCCAGTGTAGAAAGAATCAAGTGCCTGAGAATATGTTTCACAACTGGTGGTAGACTAAATGAAAGATAAAGTTGTCTGAGCTGATAACTAGGGATTAGGAAAAGCAGTGTATAGGGAATTCCATCCTCTTGGGCATTCCACTAGTTCTACTTTTCTTTTAAAGAAGGGTAGAATCATAGAATAGTTTTGGTTGGAAAGATGGAAAAGATGAAGATGAACTGTTATCCTAATACTGCCAAATCCATCAATAAACTATGACTCTAAGCACTACATCTACACATCTTTTAAATGTCTTCATGAACACTGACTCCACCACTGGCCCGGACAGCCTGCTCCAGTGCTTCACAAGCAAGAAGGAAGGAGAAGAGGGCCTTCCATTCTGTTAAATATTAGTGACTAAACTTTTGCAAAAGTATTGTAGATCTGGGTTCAGATCTCTTGAACCTAGTCTCCAGAAAAGAGTTTTTGCAAAAATTTTGGGGAAGACAGAGTAAACTATGCAGTCATTGAAGGTAAGCTGCCCTACTCTCTGAAAATAAAGGAGCATAACTGTTGCTTAGAGATTAGTACCATATAGTACCACAGAAATTAAATAAAAGTTCTTTCCAAAATCTACTGTTACCTTTTCCAATTTTGTATTTAACTCAATTACAGTATTTGAAAACAGATGTTGATGGGTGAACTTGAAATAATCTCACCTCTGACATTTCACATTATTTCATCAAAAGGAAAGAGGTTTCCTGATTTTTGTGAACCTTATATATGAGCATTCTATGTTTCATATTTTTTTCTTAATGAGATGCAAATGGTACTAGAAAATTCAGATGTCATGGTGATTTGGTTCCTGTTTAAGCTTTCTAAGCTTTTTAGTACTGTTTTGTTGCACTACTGGTCTATTTGCATATTTGCTAAAGAGTGAATAAAACACTTTACACCTCTGGGAGAAGAAACTTTGACTGCTGTTGATCATCCCTTTCAAGTTTCCCTTGATCAACCCAAAATTTGCATGAAGTTGTCAACTTCCTTTTCCATAACATTTCTGTAGCTTTTTTCCCTAAAGAATTAGAAGCATCAGGAGTGTCAGAATCAGAAAGGAGTGGTTTTGTGCAAAAAGGCATAAAGAACTTCAGGGATTTTCAGAGGACCTTGGAAACCTTTCACAGGAAAAAGCTATTGAAAAAAATGTGTTCACTATGTGCCCCAGCTGAGAATTTTATTCTACTGGATCATATTATTTTTCACTTAATTTTAGCAACTCAAAAATGAAACATCCTTATAGTCTTAACCATAACCCGTCTTAACCATAACCCTAATTCTAAGTCCGTACTCAATGAATAGAGAGGTACTTCCAGATTAAATATCTATACTCTTCAATACACTTGAAGGCAGACATGTAAGCATTCTTCACCTTAATTTGTCATTCTGCTACTTGTCTACACCATCTCAGCCAGCAGATACATGCTGGTACCTGCTGCCATTTAGCAGCTAGTCTTCAAATGGTCCTGATTAGACACAATCTCTTTCTAGACTGGGCTCTGGTTCTTTTCAAGGGATCTGACCACTTTATGATATAATTTTTATGTTCAGTTTCTGTAAATCTTTCTTCTGTGCACAGCTAGAAGTCAGGTTAGTCCTTGAACAAAATAGTGTTAAAAAGGTCAGTTGATTCTTTTTAAATCTGCATCCATGTTTTTTTTGTTTATTGACATGCCAAAGACTAGAATGGGAAAATGGCTTTGTATACCTCCAAGAATGAGGCATCTACAGGTTTTTTTGGCAACCTGTTCCAGTGTCTCACCACCCTCACTGTGAAGAATTTCTTCCCAATGGATAATCTAAATCTACCCTTTTTTATTTTGAAACAATTGCCTCTTGTCCTATCACCACATGCCCTTGTAAAAAGTCCCACTCCAGCTTTCCTGTAGGCCCCCTTCAGGTACTGGAAGGCCACCATAAGGTCTCTCTGGAGCCTTCTCCAGGTTGAACAACCCCAACTCTCTAAGCCTGTCCTCAGAGGAGGGATGCTGCAGCCTTCTGCTCATCTTGTGGCCCTCCTCTGGACTTGCTCCAACATCTCTGTGTCCTTCTTATGTTAGGGGATCAAGTAGTGGTCTCATGAGAGAGGAATAGAGGGGGAAAATCACTTCCTTTGACTTGCTGGTCTACATTTCATACGTATGAAGTTCCTATAAATATAAGGTTATTACTCAGTTTCAGATAAACCCTTCACATAGTACAAGCACAAGATAGGCACTAGAAAGTGAAAGCTCTTAAAGAAAACCACAGTTAATTGAAATTTGATATATACAAACTTCAAACTTTCAACCTGATTTTTTTTTCCAGACTTTCAAACTCCAATCAGTTCAACCTGATTCATTAACATGAACTACTAAATAAATAGTAAAATTCTAGATCAGTACACACAAGATGGAAATGAATATGAGTATTTTAATTTGCTGCTTGCTTTTTTGTTGGTTGGTTGTTTCTGCAAGCACAGAATGAACCAGATAAAGGCATATGCTTGGAGTTATCAGAGGTGAGAGGGGAAGAGGTGGGGGGAAGGGAAGGGAAATGCAGGGGGAATTTTCATCTGGGTTGTCTTCTGTAAACGATCCAAGATTTGGTTTTTTTGTGAAAATCAAGTTTACTGAAATACCCTCCAGATAAGAGCTTTTGGTCAGGAAGGGTGCTTGACATCTTGTCAAGAATCTGATACCTTGTCAGATCACCAGTGAAATACTATCAGGAATGCATTCAGGGAAGATCAACTTTAATTGTGTGCAACTAGTTGTTCATCCATATGGGACAATCTTTTTCCTATCTCAGGTATGCTTGAAGGAAGTACCAGTGTGAGAAAAGTTGCAAACAGACCAAAAGATCTGTTTCAGAAAAACTGTCCCTGCAGCTTAGTGGGGAGGTGGGGAATCATCACCATATGTGTAAAAGCACTTTATGAGAGAGAGAGCAAGGAAAGTTCATTTCAGCACATGAAGACCAAAACTTTTTTTTGCCCATCTACAGTATGTGTAGGACACATCAAATACCATAACAGTGAGCTGAGACATAAAGTGTGATAAATTTGCAAATATAACCTAATGGAGCATTTGTAGTGAAGATGAAAATGAAACTGATTTTGTACACTGTCAATGGTCTGGAAGGAGGCAATATTATTGCTGATCAAGTGTGCAGAGAAACAAAATATTTTAGTGGCATATATCTAAATCATGTTGATTTTGCTAACTTATTCAAATCTTAAAGAAAGAAAGGTGGATATTTTGTAATCCCTTTTTTTTTTTTTTTTCCCCTCTCCCCCAAACATGAGAGTTTGTGAGTTTCGGTTGAGATCTCAAAAATTATCATGCTTACAAGTTGAGAGGCCAGTTTTAGAAAGTGATAGCAAAAAAAACCTTGGGAATCATGGTGGGTAATAAACTTCATATGTACTTTCTCTAGGGTACTGGCGAGGCGCTGGATGTGTAATTATGGAAAATGTTTATAGAGTTATAGAGATATTACCAGTCTTGGCATAAGAGTGAAGATGCTGTTACTTCAATATTGTTATTTGGTGATTGCCTGATACAACAAAGGGAGTAGAATAAACTTTAATGGTTTCAGAAGAGTTACTGGAAGGATATGAGGCCTAAAAGGTAACGCACAGCAAGACACAACAAAATGGAAGTGCATTTTTCTCTAAAAATATAAGAATAGTTTATTTTTCCTCAATCTCTAGTAACCACAGAAGTTAAAAATTAATGATACAAGAGGTCCTTTTAATCTAACAGAAAACTGTGATTTTCAGTGATAATTACAAGACAAAAAACTTGAAAACTGCTATCAAAAAGAAGACATTTTCTTTTCACAGTACTGAATACTGGACCAGCCTACCAAGAAATATAACAGGTTATTCATGAACCTGAAGTATTTAATTCTAGATTAAATATATTTCGTAATAATAAACACCAGCTACATAAGAAGTTATAGGAGAAGAAAAACACGATGAAATTCTTAATTCTGCATGGAACAAGTAGAATCACCATTGTAAACTTTAAATTACTTTATTTAGTAATAACTTAAAGTACTTTATTTAGTAATATTTAGTTTATGATTTTGAGTATGAAGAATCATATTTTACACTTATTAGATAGAACTGGAAATCTTTTACTTATGAGCGATTTATTTTTTTTTTAAGGCTATTAACAATGAGTTCGAACAACCTTCGGTGATAAATGAATACCACATGCTGTCTTAGATCCTAAAAAGTTTTAATTTCTGAAGAATAAACAATAAATGGGCATTAGTCTTAAAATATATTTTTTAAAAACTTTTTGTCACATAGCTCTCTCTGTGTTATGAACAAAGGGAATTCAGTGACTTAGATTTCAAAAGAACTGAAAGAAATGACATCAGAAAGACATGAACAAATAACTTGTGGGAAAAAAAAAAAAGGACAGTTTTGTTGGAGAAATAGATGAGGCCCTTCCTAGAAAACCTCTGAATGCAGAAGAGGCTTTAGGAGCTACCTAGATACTTGCCTTAGAAAGTCTTCATACAAAACAGATGTAATTCTGAATTTTTGAGAACTATGCAATGTTGAGGTCCCAATGAAGAGCCTGCCCACAGGAAAGACACCCATCCTTTCTTCAAAGTACTAGTTATTGAAAAAATCTCAGATTCATTTCTAGTTGCCTTTTAACTTGTTTTCTTCTCTGAATTGTATATAAATTAGCCATCTGTGATAGCTAATATATGGCTAGTTGAGTTTCCTTTAATATCGTCCTTTTCAGCAGTAGCTCAGTCTTAACTATGAAGTTGTGAAATACCATAACTTTTAACAGAGATATAACATTTACATATGTGGTTAATATTTCACTTTTATATTTAATTAGTGAAACAGAACAGTCAAAATTATTCTAAAGACAAGTATTATCAAAATTACAAAAAATGCAAAAAGGATAAATAAAACCAATGCTTCTAAATATTGAATCACTGAACATTTAGAGAAATAGAAATTATCAGTTATCAAAGGGGACCCACAGCTGGGACATTCAAAGCTTTATCTACAATCAGAGTAACTGAAGAATTTGATTAGGAGCGTTTAAACACGAATATTAAATATCTGCAACTATGCTTATATAAGTGCTTATTCAGAGGCTCTATTTTTTCTGACTTATGTAGCTTTTATATACTGTGATATTGCATGATGTTAACTGGGCAGGCTGTAGACTATCAAACCAAAAGTGACCACTGACATCCTTATAACTGACCTCTTAAATACCTAGATTACAATAAACACAAGTAAAACCAGACATCTAGAAATAACTGACCACCTGACAGAAGGGCTGCCTTTATCACAGGAAGATCATTAAAAAAGACTGAAGAGACAGGAGTTCCCAAAGATTACTAAATCATGTGTAAAATACCAAAAGGTAAAGGACAAAATTGTCTGTCTTCAAAAGGGAATAATTTAAATTCTATTTTTTTTCCATTTTTAAAATCAGAAATCTGCATCCAACCCCTAACATTCTATAATTCTGATTGTAATTTTTAACCATATGTGATTAATGGTTTATGTTATATATGTCCTGTACATATAAAAGATTTGAGAAAGTCCTCAGTCTTATTTGGCAGAAAACAATCCAATTGAGGACATCTTATGTAAAGCTTTATGCACTTGAATCTTCAGAAAAGATAAGAAAATATATTGCAGAATCACAAAATTTACTAGCTCAACCAGAATTAAAAAAAAAATTAAAAATCAAGTATTTATGTAGACTTTTTAAAGCTAGAATAATAGCACTATTATCTATTTGTGTCTTTACAGTAAATGAAGATATACCTCTGCTTTTTAGGATTATGAATGAGAAATTTCTTTTACATATAAGTTTAATAAATCTTTTAAAATATTTCTGTTCACTGAAAATAAAATACAAATCACAAGTAATGATATGTTCAGCATTTGAAATCTGTAAATGGAACTATAATTTATGCCTCTTAGATGATAGATAACTGAATCAAGACATCTGGTATAATCTACAATAATTTCTAATTTAAAACATGAGCTTGTGATGTCGAAAAATCAATACTATGAAAAATCCTCCAGAGCTGAAGAATGTGATCAGACCATACTGGAACAAAAAGCTTAAGCTGCTAATATACTTGACCAACAGGAAAAAAAAAAAAAAAAAAAAAATCTGTTCTTGAAATTGAAAAACTAGACAAGACCTTACAGTCACTGCATCTGGATGTAATAGCTTCCCAGCAGAAACACAAAGTGGAACTTACTCAGCTAGAACAGCAGATAACACAGCTTGAAAGAGACCTTACAGATGCCAGGAAACTTTATAGTCAAAAAGATCAGGTATGCTTTTGCTATGAGAATGAGCAAACAGCTATCTCTTCAGAGATCAGACACTGCAAAAAAAAGAATGTGAAGGAGCTGGGCATGCTCTACTTCATATATATTTGTTATGAATTCCAGAGAAAAAAATCTTTATCACAATTTTTTAAAGTACATATTTCTCTGGTGTTTGTCTCTAAATTCAAGATATGTTAGAATTTGTGATAGCAAAGCTGTCAAAATGCATACTGATAAAAATAAAATGAATACGGTAATATGACTTCTCCAGTTATTTTTGTAGATATTTTTATAAATGTATTTGCCAGTTTTAACTGCAATTCCCATTCATACTCATTTTCAATGTCAGCAATCTACCGTGTTGTACTTTTTTCTTGGGATAACAGGTACATAGGCCTAGGAGTTCTATTTACTCTTTCTATCTTGCTCTGTGAATACTTCCAGAGCAGAAAATGTTCATAAGGTGAAAAGGTTTGGGCTTTATTAATGGTATAATATCTGTATCATTAAACTAGACAATGAATATAAATTATTTGTACTTATATGGGAACTTTGCCAAATAAATAATTTTGATTTGCAGTGAATGTATTTAGGATACTCTAATTGTTTCTGTCCTTTTAATTTTCTTACTCGTATACTGAAAATAACAAAAGACAACATCCCTCAAATGTTTTGAGTGGGTTTCCAGGAATAGATGTACAAGGTATGGGCTCTCTTAAGACAACTTGGAAATCAATAAAGAGGGAGTGATGATTGTTTAGTTCCTATTTTTGTTGTTGTTGTTAAACAAAAAAGAACAACAGAAGGGAATTAACTGCCCAATAATCTTTCCCTTGTAATTAGAACCTTTTTGCTTTTTACTGAGTAGAAAAAAATTGAAACATATTACTGTGGCAGGATATTATACGCTGTCTATTAAGTTTTACACACCTGAAAAAATATGTTAATACAAATAATTGTTGTCATGCTAACATTGCTGGTTTCAAGCTGTCTGAACCAATTTTACATTCTCAATAAAGAATGTTTAACGTTTGAACCAAAAACAGTACAGCACGAATAATTAAAGGCTTAAGTTAAATACATAGACAGTCATTTAAATTTAGATCTGCAATAACATTTACTATTATTCTCTAAGGCTTTGACTGTGCTTGACAGAAACAAAGTACTCTGGGATTAATTTCAAGAAATGGTGCCAACTGTGCGCAATTTGCTGTAATTAAGACATGAAAGAGTACTAAATATTCAGATTAAAAGAAGCATGATGGAGCATGATAGAGAATCAAGGTGTGGCATCAAGCCAATGAAGCACAGTCACTCATGAATACTCAACAGTGATTGATATGAAAGTTATGTGTACAAGTATGCAACATGTACTTTAAAAAGTGTAGAAAAAATTTGAAACCATGGCACTACATCTTAAGATGAACAGAAAGGTCTGTTTTAAATCTGAAGTCCAAGTTGTACATCGGTATTCAAACAATAACAAAACAGAGTCTAAACAGCATAGTTTTACAGAGTTAAGAAGTTTAAACAAGGAGGGGAAAAAACTTAGCATGGTAGGTTTTTTTCCTATGTCTTTGGGATATCTCTGTGGCCGTATTAACCTACAGCATTTGCCTAGAGTGCCAAATGAAAGAGCTTAGCAGCAGTTGGTACCAAGGTTAAATATCTCCCCCCTCTTTTTTTTTTTTTTTTTTTATTCATCAAACTTTTTCCCTTTTTATTTTTTTTAAAGGAAAAAGAATTCATTTAGATCAAACTGCATTTCCCCCTTTTCTCAGAATTATGTGGAATATTTCTTCTCGCCTTTGAACTTATAAGTATTGATTAATGATGTATTTATTGTAATACAGAATATTTTTTTTAACAGACTTTTAAAAATTAAAGTCCTTGTAACTTTTTGATCCTAGAGGAGATGTGGGTACTTGACCCAGTTGCTAACGAGGTGCTGTATAATCTCATGTATCCTATAGCTCAAAATAGTAGGATGTAGTGTAAAAAGTACATCATAAAAGGCACTATTGGAATGCTTTTTGTCTTCACAGGCAATACGCAAAAGAGATGACCTTCTGAGAGAGTTGGAAGCTGATTTCCTACAGGCAAGAGAAAGTATCAAAGGAAAAGTGGCTGAGGTGGAGCACCTTGGCAGTGTGGTCAAGAAACTGAAAGACAGTATCCAGGACACACAGAAAGAAAAGAATCAGACGGAGGCAGAAACCACCACACTGAGAACTGAGATTCAGAAGCTAAATCAGGAACTGCAGGGTGTGCATAAGCAGTGCAGAAAGACAGGTAATAACGTACAAAAATAGTAATATTACAGAAACGTGAATTTGGCACAGTGGAATGGAGTAGAATTCTCAATCGTATGGGCATACGATTGGTGTAATCAAATGAATATAAAAGGTTCTCTGTTCTACTTTAAATTTACAGCTACAGACTGCAACTTCATCAAAACTAGAGAAACACAAGAGCTAGGTTTTTAGGTTTTCTTGTTTTGTTTTTTGTTGTTTTTTTTTTTTTAATTTCTATTTCTGTTCTATAATCTTTGTATTAATTTGGTGAAACATCTATTTCTGTCCCGGAACACCTGCTTATTCACTGGCAATGCTCAGTGTAATTTGAACTTAACAAGTTTGGTGTTATTGTTATTATTTTAGGTGACTTTTTAAACCGATATGATTAATCCTCAGTGTAGGTAAGTTAACAGCTTTAGCAGTAGCGCGCTAATGAATATAGATTTTTTTTCAAGAAAACAGTGTCAACAAAAGCAAAATAAGATAGAAAAAACAAGCAATCATTCAATTATGAGAAATAAGCTGCTGTAAATAATTTTTGGTTGGTACTTTTTGCTTTTAAACCAAACCGCTCTAGAACTAGTTTTCAAAATAAGCAAATGTAAGAAGAAAATTGCATTATTAATATTTTGAAGTCACAGTATAGTAGAGCTTGAAATATACTACTTTTACCAAATAAAATATTAATGAAGTCATTTGGAACATAATAGACAGCCTGTGTCAACCCCTTAATTTTCTCTTCCACTATTCACAACATTGCCAGATACGTGTTTCTGGATAAAACCCCCTAGAGGTCTGCTGCAAATTCTTTTTCAATACAACCAGATCATTGCAGATAATTGTATTACACAGGGTATTGATCCAAAATCGTTGTGCACCGGAAACATCTGAAAAAACATGATTATAGCTTTCTGTTTATTGTTCGTACATCATATAAGCAGGCTTTTGTGTGAATCACCTGTAAGAAAGGCAAGGTGGAAACATCAGAGAAATTACCTCTTTACAAGAATCTATTGATCACTTTAAATCAAAGAAGTATGTTTGACATAAGATTACCTGCCAGTTTGAACATTAGGTACACTATGTTATAGCCTGGGGCAGTTGTAAGTCTGACAAAGGGATTGTAAATAAAGCATGCAGCTGCTAGCGCCTCTGGCTTGGGATCAACCAAGGCTCAAGTCCAAGGCATAGGTAAACTTAAAATAATTTAACCCTTCTTTACCAGGACATTGGGAGTTTAAACAGGCTGTTGAGACAACTGACTAAATGACCATTTGCCTGCTAAAATAGGTATGCCAATTGCAAAATATGCATTGCTGCATCTGTTTACCAATCAAACCTGTTATAAATAAAACAATTTTTGGAAGGTAATTCCATCTCCAGGCAACAGATCACGCCTCTAAACTGCTTCTAAGAACTTTTATACATTTTAAAAAATCCATTTCTGGATAATGCAGACAATGCTATTTCAAATAAAACTAACAGTGATTTAGGAAGTTCTGAAATTTGAATAAACTTCACTGACACACAAAAGCTTATCTTTTACACACACACACACACACAGACACACACAGACACACACAGACACACACAGATAGTTGAAAAACTTTTAATGTAAGAGGTAGGTACTAAATGCATAATATTTACCATCTTTTTGATTTCAAACCAAGATCAAATTCTAGGACCCACAGAAAATTAACATTATTCAAATAAGCAGTCTTACTGATTTTAATTATATCATTTAACAAAGGAAAGTTACACACACATGTATTGAAAAAATAGGTCTAAAATGCACTGACAAACTGAACATTGTAATATATTCTACTTCTTATTGAATGACGCCTGCTTAGGCTTCTCTGTAACAGAATTGCTCATTTTTTAGATGTGAAAGCAAGCCTTTTATGACTTAATTATTAGACTGTACTTTTTAAAAAAAATTTGTTTGCATTAATAGCCATTTAACTTATAAGTTCACAGAGACTCAGATTCACTTGATACTCAGTAAAGATGAGCTGTGAGTGATAAATATGTTTTGTTAAATATTTAGCAGTTAATGTTATCTGTGTACCTTCCTGAGGCACAAATTTAAACAGTTTATATACAGTACTTTACACTTGAAGAAATTGTAACTGCTATCATATATTGTGAGAAGCAGGACTCTGTTGCTGTCAATGAGAAAAGAACAAAGCGATTTTTTATATAAAGAAATTGATCTTCTGGATGTTCTGAATTCACGAAGGTAGATATGATAGCTGAATCCCGTGCATATGGTGTACATTGTCAGACATTAAAGACAATAAATGCAGAATCATGTTAACAGAACACAAATGTTTTTCTTTACAGGATTATATCCATATAAGCCTGGAAAATACTGCTTTCCCACTTCATTGAAGCCTGATGTACTTATCACTTTAATGTTATACTACAGCATATTAAAAAAAAGAAAAGCTTTTTAATTTCTGCTCATGTGAACTGTGTTATGATACTTAGTGAACTGCTCTCATTAAAGGTTTCTCCTTAAATTTTCTGGTGTCAAATTCAAAACATTCTGAATACTACATAATAAGGGAAATGTGTGTTATAAAATGCTTGGTGTGAAACACTTGTTTTAATGATTATTTTTAAAATATCTCAAATCTGGTACCTAAATATGCCTATATGCCTGAAGCCATATTTATGAAAGTATATAAAAACAAATACATGTGGGGGGACCTGTGTCTGCATATGTACACATATATCCTCACACCTGCACACACTTATGCATGCACATACTAAGGGTCAAATATTTAAATTGAAACCTATATACGTCTATCTTTTAGGAAAATGGTCAACAAAGAACAAAGGAAAAATGTCTTTGTCTTAAATCACTTATTTTTCTGAGAGAGCTGGCAATGTACAGCTGTGGTTTCTTTTGGTCTAAGGAAAGATTGCCATCTATTGGATGACCTTGGAAAAGAACGGGTTTTTACTATGTATGTGCCCTGTAATTCATGAAAAATCGTAATGAAATCGAAGTCTTTGAGTTTAAATTGTATATGTTATGATGGTGAAATGAGATAACAGCTGCTGTCTTCTCAAAACTGTGATTTTGTATTCTAGACTGACTTACATTGCAAAATACAAAAGCAATAGGTGTTTGCTTTAGAACAAACTAAATATTGAATGGGTGTATATATGACAAAATTTGGTAGCAGTTAAAATGTTTGCAGAATATGGAATGCAAGTTTCTTTATTTAAGTTTTCTGGAATACAATGAGGGAGACTCGAGCCAGCTATAAATATATTTGGGGTATTTTTTCCTCTCAAGATTTGAGCACTGAATGATGCTCTTCTGAAAACAATATTTGCCCAGCTATTACAGAGTGTTGCACTGCATTACATTTAAAATAAAAATATCAGTCGGCTTGGGTTTAAAATGTAATGCTTCCTTTTTTTCTTTTCTTTTTTTCTTTTCCTTTTTTTTTCCCCCCTATCTTTCAGCCCAAGAACTTGCCAGTCAAGATGAAAAACTTCTTCTAATGGAATCCAGCTTGAAAGCAACTCAAGAGCAGCTAAGTGAGCAAATAGCAGAAACAGTTCGCCAAGAACAGAACAGTAGAAAATCACAGACAGAGCTGAAGACCCTGAGAGAACGTATTATAGCTTCTGAAGAAGAATTTAGTGATTACAAGTGAGTTACAGCTTTTTCAGTATTTGAGGAACAGAAGACATTAAAATCAACAGTAAATCCTTTTAATATGTTCTGTAATAATCATTTATCTCAGGTAAGATGTAGTGAAATGTGTTCTAGAGCTCTATTGAATAAACTATTAAATCTAAATGACTGATTAATGTATGCTTTAAAATATATTCTAAGCTTAAAATCTAAATGTTAAAAAATACTAATGCTACTATTGGCTGTCTATTTCACTTTTAAAAGTAAAAACATTCTGTAATGTTAAAGTAGAATAGTATGTGTAATTATTTCTTACCTATATATTAATGGTATTTTCATCTTGCTCTTTTTAGAGACCAAAGGTTACATATGGGTCTTATTGTCTTTCTTTTTTTGTTATAGAAGCTGCCTTTAAGCAAGTCACTACCAAATTAAAGGAAATTTGGTATTTGAACTTTTAGTCACAACAGCAAGGCACATATGAGATTGCTAAAATAAATTAAAAAAAATAAATGCATACTGTATGCTTTAGAAAAGTTTACACTGAAAAAATATTTCTGCTTATCATCCAAATTTAGTATCTAGTAAACTAATTTCTAACTCTACAGATTTCATTAAAAAGTACAAATGTAAAAAAAGAAATAGCTGTTATAAATTAGATTAATATTAGCTATATTTTATAGTGAGCCACAAACTGATGCATTAATTAGAGTATTTCAGATTTAGATTATGGTAAAAATTACTCACTTCTGTGGATTCTTTTTGTGTGCAAACAGTCACTGTCTTCTTATAAAGTTATGCTACAGTAAGCAGTCACTAAGTATACTGACAGAATTTCAAGGTTTTTGTATATCATAGAGCACAGATGAATACTCTATACAGTATAGCTTGGCTGCAAAAAGTAGTCCATCTATTTAGGGGTGGACTAAACATTTTAAACTAAATGTTTTATATCAGATTTGTGGTAAGAATCAAAGACTATGTTAACAAATCTTCTCTGAGAGGTTTGCTAAGTTCAGATGCAATAAATGTCATGCTTCTGAAAACAAAATACAGTAATGTATGCTCAGTGTAAATGGTGTATAGACTGGAACTTCATCCTTTCTGTAGTTCAAATGTTTTCAATTAATTTTTCTGTTGTAGGCTGGGAAAAGCTTCATGGAGAAAACATTGTCTTCAGTAATTTGTCTTAATTTCTTTAAATAAAAAAAAAAAAAAGGTGGTTTTCAACCTGTGCTTATTTCTCTAAAGACATTATTAGTACTTCTCTAGGGACAATAGTGTCACTGATGTACTTTCTTAACCTATCTTGAATCTTTTGCCACAGTGGGTTTTTTTAACCATTTCAAGTGATTCCTCAGTTGCCAAAATGCCGTGTTATGCCAATTCTTGTAGATACTTATTTGAAAATGAAAAGTCTACAGACTTCTAGGACCACTGGTTGTGGTAACTTAGTGATAGATAGTCGTAGAGGGAGGGGGGGGGATTGAAACTCCCAGCTGTAACTGATTGATTGTGTGATGAAACACAACTTTTGACAGAGTAGGAATTTTACAAAAGTTCAGTGAAATTTGTTTAAACTAATTTTGAAATAGAAAGACAAATGAGAATTATTAGAAGACTTTCAAAGGGACTTTTACAATAGTTTCTTATTAAACTTTGTGTGAAAAAATAAAACTTGCATGAAACAGTTAAAATGCAAAAATTGTTAACTAAGCCTTTTTTGTTCTGTTTTCTATGTTTATTCAGTGACTTTGGAATTTTATTACTTTTCTACATAAGCATAATAATCTTTGAGTTAAAGGAATCTCTTCTTAACTCTTTAAATTATCAAAATTACTTTTTATTGACTCCTAGGTGAAGTTTTAACCTTAGATTTGTGATACTGTTGCTTTTTAAAAATACTCTGGCTCCTTACTGCAGGATCACAGGCAGTATTTCCTGAATCTGGAAAATTAAAACTGCAAATTTAAAACATTAGTTTGATAATAAATAAAGCTGAAGTAATAAAGCTAAAAACTTGGCAACAAATTTGGAGATGTTGAGCACTGAAATTCTCCTTTGAAACAACATCTTATGTACCTGAAAACAGCCGTGCTGTGCCAGTCAGTATCTCCTCTGCTCTGTTCCTTGGGAGACAGTAAGAACAATGGATCTTTGTCCCCTGGGTCTTCTGGGACAGGGAATGTCATAAGGGTTATGTTCAGTCACTAGGAAGGGTACTGCATGTGTTGTAAAGTAGCATCCCTCTGGTGCTGACTTATTCAAAGTCAGTGCTGGACTTTACCCATCTTCCTACTTACTGAGTCTGGCAAATACAGCTGGTATCAAGGAGGGATCATAGGACCATACAAAGAAAAATGCAGCACAGCATAAATTGGTCACTTAAAACTACAGAACTGATGTGCTGCTATAGCTATTGGGAGGCCTTTGAAAAATCCATTTCTGTATGCTTTTATTTCTTTGTTTTACATTAAAAGTTATTTTTCCTGGAAGAGGTAAAAAAGGAAATGGTTGACTAGGATTTAAAAACAATAAATGGTCAATTATATTCTTGAGTTTACTAGAATAAAAATATTAACTTTAAAAATAGAACAAATATATTAACTTTTAAAATAAAATAAAAATATTTTCTGCTAATTTGGCATGATGCCCCAAATAGATGTTTTTAAGAGGGAAACAATGGAAAGTTTTCAGAAGTCACAATCTTTATTTTTTGTATACTTATCCTGCATGAAATAAACCTAGGGTAACCCCCCCCCACAGACTCCCCACCCAATATAAGCCTGTTACACTTAAAAGATTTGTTCAGAATGTCCAGTGGGAACCTGGAAATCGTAATAATTTGTAGTATCGATTGTGTGGAGCTATGCAGCTGGGGCCTCTGGTGAATAGACAGGAATAGACATTTTATTGATTAACTTTTACAGTCATATTTTCGGGACTCTGCTGCAACATAATTTTCACTTCCCAGCTTTGTGCTGCTGCATCATGAAACTTGGATTCTTCTCTCTTAACATCTACCCACCTGAGGGAAACAGTATGGACTTGTCTTTTTTAAGCTGTGCTCTGCAGAAATGCATAATATTTGGTGCAGTGAATTCTTCTAAATTTTCCCTCTGCTGTTAGACTAAAATGAAAAATGTTCACAAGTGATGTTAGAAGGAATTGCATAAGATGAACCTTCCCCCCCCACCATATACTGGGTGCTGTTGTGTAATTCCTTCCAGTAATTCTTATCCTCCTCTGCATTTTCATTTTTATTTTCTAAGCATCTAAGACTGTGGCAAAAGTAAGTTCCCTTCTTACATCCACAAATTACAGAAGTGCTTAAAGGAATTTGTCCCATAATGAAATAGGTGCTTTTGTTAGCTAGTGGGATTTTAAAGAATATAGAGTGTTTCCCTGAAAATATGAGATGAAATATCAGTGAAAACTGATTTGTGGTAAGCAGTGACACCCTGCATTAACTAAAATTCTTTATAAAATACTGAGAGAGCAGAATTTCAGTGCAATTACTAACCAATCATTAAAAAAATATTTGTATGCATACTGAAGTGTTAAATAAGCAAAACTTTAGAAACCATTATTTTGCATTTCTCAATATTCATTTCCAGAAAAGAACAAAAATGGCACTCTGCCTTCATACAAATAATGTTGCATATTTACTGCTTTTTTAGTGTGGGTTACTTTCTACATCAGAAGCCTAAGCCATTTTTCTTTCACGCATATAGACAATTAACATTGAAAATTATGATCCGTTTTTCTTCAGTTAGTGATTGATTATTATTAGTCACTCCATGTGCTTATTTTCACTGCGAGCATGTTTTTTAACATAAGTTTTCACAAAATAGCCTCAATATTCATCCCCATCACCACTGGTGCTAATATGATTTAAACCTCTGTCATCCCAATTTTTTTTTTTAAGTTATGTTAATATTTGTGTCTTCTTATTATACACATGTTTAAGATATTTGTGGTCATGTCCCCTTTTGTCCTCCCCCTCTCATCAGAGACATCATAGTGTGCACCATATGGAGCTACAACTGAGGCAGAAATGCTTCCAGCCCTTACAAGAGGTTCGCTTTTCTTCACCATTGTCGAACTTAAGATTGAATAATTACTATCTTCTCTTAAAAAATAAGTAAAAATATGGGGAACTTTAAAGTTAAAATAAAAACATCAAAGAAAAAGTAAGCAGTTTCTCAAGGCCCAGTTCTCCACTGGACATGGAATAACCTGGAATAAGCAGAAGTAATCTCAGTCAGGTAAAGAACTAGAAAAACTGAAGAAGTGGGTAAGTTTCTTTTTATGTTTGGAAAAATGGCCTATTATCTAGCAAGTTGAGTAAATTAGTATCAGATCTTAATGGCATTCTAGACCTCAGTCATTCAAAGATGTATGAATGTCAGCAGTTTCATGAAACTGATTAGCCTATAACCATGTGAAAAGTTGTTCACAAGTTTGCAAGACTTAAGATGAAAACTCTTAATATTACCTATTACCCATTATTTTATTTTGTATCTGTGCTGCTTTATTATAGAAGTAGTGGATATGACATAAACATTACAGGAAATCAGTGAAGTGACTGACTCTATTTCAGTTTAGATTAATTTAATGTAAATACAAATGAATATTTGTGTGTGTGATTTAGTCAAAGAAGGGGAAATGGTATTCCCTTTTCTGATCATTTGTGAGAATGTTTAAATGAGATCAAAGTAGTAATTTTGTAAGCTGTATACGTTGTAGGTAGATAATCCCTTAAGTGTTCATGTCTCCATGAATAGTATTTTAACTGCATTGTTAGATTTTTTATTTAGTTTATTTTTCTATTTTACACACAACCATGCCAAGACTTCTTACAGCTGTGATAGCCTTTTCATAATGAATTAAGAAAGTTAAACTAAAATTTGAAAGAAATTAAAAAACTTGAAATATTTAAATGTTTATCTGTATTAAATAAATTAGATACTATACATAACATAATGTTTCTCATAGAGTGCAAATTTTTATGCAGCATAAATTCAGGACTAGTGATAGTTCTTTAATCTGATCTGAGAATTCTAGGGTTTACCATGACGTTGTTGAAGGCAAACTGTCTCCATTACTTTAACTCTTTGTCTTAGAGAACTTGAAAATTTGAAAAATTTTAATAAGCTTATACATTTAATTTGATTTTAATGCAGAGGACATAAAGCTATAAACACAAAATTATTACATTATAATTTAGATGTCCAACCCCCCTTTGTTTATTCTAAATATTACAGGAAACATGAAGATCTGAGGTAAGTGAAATCTGTGTTTATTGACATTCCCAGTACCTATGACACAAATACTTAAATGAATAGATTAGATAATAACAGTAATATAGCAGACAATGTCCAGGTATAGGATGTGATCCTATACATTTGNCTACTATCAGTGTCTGAGGTTTCTGTTTGACAAATATCCACTCAACTGATAGGTTCAATAATCTTCATGTGTAAGGCCCTAAGATTTCCTTCTTCTCCCCCCTTCGTCACTGGTCATCTCAAAAAAAAAAATGATGGTGAAGAGAAGTGGCATAACTAATTTTTTTATGTTAAGACCACTAACTTATGAGGTATTAATGTAAAATATGGCAATTTATGATATTAACTAGTGTAAGAAAAGAGTGAAAAAAAATAATATGTATATTTGAAGTCCCAAGATGTTAAATAATGGAAATTTAGCAGAATTTATAGCCTACTAGAAAGCCAATATTAGCTCTATAAAAATGAGCTAGTAAATTAGAAACACACCAAAAAGACCTAGTTCGTCTTTTGTGTAATTATGCAGCATTACCTTTAGTGTAATATTACAAGACATATTATGCCAGCAAGCATAATGACCTTCTGTGGGCAATGACCTTCTGTGGGCATCAGAAAGCTGGTGTTATACAGTATATACAGTTGTTATACTGTTGTGTAAAACTTCCTGATATATGCATGAAGATGTATAATCCCATTATTAATCAAATATTAAAAAATTATTAATCAAATCCCATTATTAATTAACCTTGACTTCTATTTATTGTCCATATTTTGTCACCTTTAAACAAAGTCTATCTTTTGTATTTAAATATGATGTATGGAATGTATAGAATATTTCCACCATATTTGTTTATTGTCAAATTATTCACATCTGTAATTTGTCTGTGAAATTATATATATGTTTACATAATTCCAAGCAAGTTCTTTCTCATACAAAATTATATAAAAAGGAATGGGTTTCAATTTTTTTGTTTGTTTTCCTCAGTTAGGAAAGCAATAGCAAAACTATTGTTCTTGTTTGCTTTCAGATCTCATGGCTGTAGGAGCCAGTACTGGGTTCAAACCCCCACTGATAATTTTGTTGCTGCTTCCAGTTTGAAGTAGAGTTGTTATGTAACAAAGATATGGAGAGAGAAAAAATGATAGGCAGATTAAGCAGCTAAGAGTCTTATTTAAAAGTGTTTATATTTTATCCCCATTTAAACTACATGGTTAATTAACATAATCTTAAAGTGACATTATTTAATTTTTCACTATTTGCTTATAATTTGTAAATTGAAATAAAAGTGCTTCTGAGCTTCTGCATGATGGACTTCTATAAGATAAGTAAATCCTTATACACATATAATTAGATTATGAATTTTGGTCTGGGAAAAGGAGTAGGCCTTTTCTATCTGTACCTTTGTATAGATGATCATACAGTAGAATCATAATCCTGAATGAAGATATTTATTTAGGTAGTATTGCTGTCTCTTANGCAGTTCTTCACCATTGTCGAACTTATGATTGAATAATTACTATTTTCTCTTAAAAAATAAGTAAAAATATGGGGAACTTTAAAGTTAAAATAAAAACATCAAAGAAAAAGTAAGCAGTTTCTCAAGGCCCAGTTCTCCACTGGACATGGAATAACCTGGAATAAGCAGAAGTAATCTCAGTCAGGTAAAGAACTAGAAAAACTGAAGAAGTGGGTAAGTTTCTTTTTATGTTTGGAAAAATGGCCTATTATCTAGCAAGCTGAGTAAATTAGTATCAGATCTTAATGGCATTCTAGACCTCAGTCATTCAAAGATGTATGAATGTCAGCAGTTTCATGAAACTGATTAGCCTATAACCATGTGAAAAGTTGTTCACAAGTTTGCAAGACTTAAGATGAAAACTGTTTTAATATTACCTATGACCCATTATTTTATTTTGTATCAGTGCTGCTTTATTATAGAAGTAGTGGATATGACATAAACATTACAGGAAATCAGTGAAGTGACTGACTCTATTTCAGTTTAGATCAATTTAATGTAAATCCAAATGAATATTTGTGTGTGTGATTTAGTCAAAGAAGGGGAAATGGTATTCCCTTTTCTGATCATTTGTGAGAATGTTTAAATGAGATCAAAGTAGTAATTTTGTAAGCTGTATACGTTGTAGTCTCCATGAATAGAATTTTAACTGCATTGTTAGATTTTTTATTTAGTTTATTTTTCTATTTTACACACAACCATGCTAAGACTTCTTACAGCTGTGATAGCCTTTTCATAATGAATTAAGAAAGTTAAACTAAAATTTGAAAGAAATTAAAAAACGTGAAATATTTAAATGTTTATCTATATTAAATAAATTAGATACTATACATAACATAATGTTTCTCATAGAGTGCAAATTTTTATGCAGCATAAATTCAGGACTAGTGATAGTTCTTTAATCTGATCTGAGAATTCTAGGGTTTACCATGACGTTGTTGAAGGCAAACTGTCTCCATTACTTTAACTCTTTGTCTTAGAGAACTTGAAAATTTGAAAAATTTTAATAAGCTTATACATTTAATTTGATTTTAATGCAGAGGACATAAAGCTATAAACACAAAATTATTACATTATAATTTAGATGTCCAACCCCCCTTTGTTTATTCTAAATATTACAGGAAACATGAAGATCTGAGGTAAGTGAAATCTGTGTTTATTTACATTCCCAGTACCTATGACACAAATACTTAAATGAATAGATTAGATAATAACAGTAATATAGCAGACAATGTCCAGGTATAGGATGTGATCCTATACATTTGTGTCTTCCCAGACACTATAGTTACCACTGGGAAAAGCTCAATTGATTGCAGCAGAAATCTACCTGACAGTAAGCATTCGCAGTGGCAGGAAAAATTATTTAAGAAAAGAGAATATAAAATTAAGAAAGACAGATGGACTCATAAGGGTGAAATACAAAAAGTCTGAATCAGGATTGATTTCAACATAATGTTGTGGAGGAATCCCCATTTATTGATCAACTTTAAAGCCCATGCACAGCACTTAAAAAGATAAAGTAAGCAAGGTCAGATAATCAAAGCATTTAAATAGTAAAAACAGCAACTGCCACTGTAGACTGCTAAAATAAATCCATAATACAAATTGCTTTAGCAAAAAGTGGATGAGCAGCTGATCTTCCTATTGAACTTTTATACTGTTCAGTGACCACACTGGGAAAAGGATTGGGAGAAATGCCTTGAAGATCAATATTGAGTGAGATGTAGCAAGGATTCATTCTGAACATGAAAGAATTACAAGCATGAGAGTAGAGATCTTGCGGAAATGTCATCAAGAAAGGACTGTTCTTTTAAAATATCACACATATTATATGAACATGACATTCGTTGATACTCTATTATGAATTCCAAGCATTGAAAACATTAAATCAGAAGTTTACTTATTGCAAAACATGAAGATGACATAGTTAATAGTTTTAATGAAAAAAAAATCAGTGTAATAAGTTCTGTCTTCAAAATAAGGAGACTTATAAACATATTAATTAATATTAGGCTTGATATTCAGTTGAGACTAGTACTTTCCTGTCATATATATTTTAATATTTTTGCTTCATAGAAGTGATAAACTCAATATTTTATTGTATTTTTTTAATTCTGTTGCTCTTCTGAGTTCAATATGCATCTGCAATTAACATGTTTAATGTAAATACTATTCATTCAGAAATGTTCTAAATAGCATTTTCATAGACTTTTTTATGTTTTGTAGAATCCAGAATGATCTATTGCAAGCGCTCCAAATTTCAATTCCTCCTAAACCTTTATGGGCCTTTCATTTTAAAGCAGATGTTTAAAATGTTCAATAGCTTTCATTTATACATTAATTTTTCCAGCACTGTTTGAAAGCATTTATAAGAAAGGAATACTAGATGTATTAGTACTATGGTAGCTCATGATTTCATATCTGTTGTATTCATTCACAGTTTTATTATATCATTGCATGAAAAATACTGTATTTTCATGGACATATTGCCCTTTTTAAATGCAGAACACGGGGGGGGGTTATTTTTGACTGTAATCTTCCTTCCATTTCAGGTTCACTGCCCAACTTATAAAAAAGGTGTTATTGTTACAAAGTAATAATTCAAGTTTGAAGGTAAAAGAAAAAAATTAAACTTGAGTATTTCAATGGTGTATATATATATATATATATAAAAGTAAAGAGATCATTCATGCTTTCACTGAAGGTTTATTTGACAAAATACATTAGAGGAACCAATTCTCAAAGTCATGAAGTTTGTTCACTATGGTAACTAGTGGTATATTGTAATGCACCTTCTTATAATGAAGAGGTATTTTCAACTAATATTGGCTCCATATTTGCTGTATGAATTGCTGATTATAGCAATTCCAGTGGCAAAAATTGTGAAACAATATTCACAGTTATCAGAGAAAGGTCAGCTTATTTGAATTCATTAGGAACTTGAGGTGCCATAGAACATGCTTTTCCTTTGGGATGCTTAAAGTTATTGATTTGTATATAGCTGTAGGAAAAATTAATTAGAATTATATTTCGCTTACCACTGGAGGTTGTATAATAATAATTATAATAATAACAACAAAATTCTACATCAAAAAAAATAGAGCCAGAAAATTAAATAATTGTCATTTAAAAAAAATTAAAGAGATTATTTTAAACAACTTAAATCTAACAATTTAAATTTTTGTTAATATCCACAGTACTTTTATTTGCACAAAAATGCATAGGGACTTCATTAATGAGATATAAAGTATTAAAACTTTTTTATTTACTAGTGGTCTTTAAAGATGCTTATGAACCCAGAAAACATTTAATCATATGCTTAATTTTCCTTATATAGTGAACTTTTCTTTTATAGCTGTATAATTACTAACTTCCAAATTTCATGGAAGCATATGAATAATCCTGTCCTAATAAATGGCTTCGTATTTGTACTCTTGTTATTAAAGACCTTTCAAGACCAAGAGCTACAAAAAATAGTAGGGAAATGTTATTTCTGTGGTTGACTGCTAACTCCTCTGGTCTGAAAAATGTGAGCAGTGTCTTCAAAAAAGTCCATATGGGAACAATGCCAACAGTGTGGGACCAGGAAAAGCAAATTGTCAGACTAAGATGTAACTGTGGAAATTGAGAAATAGGTGAAGAACCTAAGATTTACACGTTCTAATGATGCTCAGATGGTATGCATTCATGTATTTGAAATCCTGTTTGTATTATATTGAGAAATTCTGTACATGATTAGTGCATATTTCTGTGAACTTTTAACACTTCAAATGGATTAGAATGTCTTATTTTGATCATATCCATATTGTTCGTTGTGATAAGATTATGTCCTGAGTCATTAAAAATGTTTGGCTTATTTCCAACACATTCAAGCATGTTTTAAGTAGAAATATATAGAATATGGCTTTCCATATTGTGCATATATAACACATGTTTGAGATTAATCAAATCATAGTCACCTCTAATTAACTGCAGGGAGCAATTCCAACATGGGACAGAGCCAGATGACAAAGAAATAAAGCATATATTTAAAAGATGCAGCATACAAAGAAAGAAAAATAGGTTGTGACTGCCTTAAGAATACTGAAAACTTTTAAAACTTGCGGTTCAGTGCATGTGTGATTAATAAAAACTGGTGACTAGCCTAAGTTTTTCTTCGTTTTCAACTTGGACAATTTTTTTCTGAGTCAAACAGTGGTATAGGTAAATATAAAATATTCTTCCAAAGTTAATCTGTTTTCTCTTTACACTCCATGATTACTAGATTTGAAAAAAAGGAAACAGAAGGGAAGTCCTTTGCAACTTCAGATCAGCAGCTTTTGTTACAATTTTGAAAATGTTTTACTTGAACACCAAAATGCTGTCTTTTAACTAGATCCTTGCTCAGCACCACAGGAAAGGCAATTCTGAAGGAAATGATCAGGGAAGCACATTGAGTTAAGATGTCTGCAGACTCTTTCTTCCTCTGTTGTAGGAGTAGGAAGCTGTACAGTTAATGAAAGAAAAAACTCTAGGAAAAATACTAAAAAACCCAGTCATGTGATAAAGACCACTTAATACTGAACTGGAGAAGTAGGTATTTTCCTGACCTCTACCACAGAAATCGGGCAAGGTACTTCATCTAAACTTTTCTGAGTAGCCTATCTGAGATTCTGACATGTGGTCTGCAGCAGACTGAGCTTTCCCATGCAGTGCTGAGGCCAATGATAATTTGCTTTGAAGAGTTAAATAAAGCAGAATCAACAAAAGATGTAAGAAAACAAGGTTCATTTCTGTTCTTTGGGGATTTGAGCCAAGGTCATCCATATTGCAGAGGGGGGTGGACAACAGTTCCTGAGTGCAGGCAAGTTTTTCTGTCTCATTCAGTAACTTCTGAAATTGCCTATGGAAAGGGGATGACACTGTGAGACTGAAAGAACAATACCTCTCAAAATAACATGGGATGATGCTACATCAAACTAAATCAAATCTGTGTTCTCACGTATCCCAAACAAACATTCTGAAAGAAAGTGATTTCATATGCTTAATGTGATCCTCCTTATATTCTTTTACGCCACGTCCCTAAATCTGTTTGCCTCACGTGCCTATAATAATAGAGATACATTTTTACATCATGGGATGCTCATATTTATGAAACATTCAGATATGATTGTGCTGAAAATCAGTGGCTATATTTATACTTTCTTTTTAGTTGTGTTAGCATGCTAGTCCTGTTTCTCAGTTCAAAATGGTGTATGTTGACATTGTCTGTAGGGTACAGATTCAGAATTCAGAATATGAGCCAAGAATGCTTTCTTATTTGGATCATCCATTTAATACTGTACTTTGAACACTGAAAGACAAATAGAATGAAATAAAAATGCCAAACTATTTGCCCCCTAAGTGATAAAATTCATAATATAAGCTGCGTATTTGAAGGAATTGATAATATGATGTGATAAAGCTACAAAGATGCAAATATTCATGCATAGGCTAGGCAGAAATTAAGATATCTAGCATCCTTCATTCTAATGTATTGTGAGTGTTCAATATTTGATTTAGTCATAGTGATTTTTTTTTTTTTTTTAAAGTAAAACCAGTATCAGAGCATGCTCCTAAGTCAAATACATTTCAGGAGGTAGCCAGCCTAAAAGGTAAAATTGGATTAATCTCTTTCATATGGATACTTTTCAAAAGGATGAGCCACGAAGGGACTCCTTGCTTGATTTGTTTTATTATCTGACTTGACAAGGTCAGACAAAAAATTTGGCAAGCAGACACCTTCCCTAGAAGGGAAGAAATTTTGGTCATTTTTGGCCACCTCATGCCAACCAAGCTACCGTATGCTAAAACCACATAAGTCTGTCTGAAAAATTCTCTGAATTTTGTATTTCCAAGGCAACAAAGAGGATACCTGAGAGCCATAGCAAGGCACTTCCTTTCTCCAAGACATCAGAACTTTTCAACAGAAGAGATACACAATTTTTAAGATAAATGGTATCTATTTCTCTCTGCATACACATATTCACATATATTTGTTAATATAATCTTTAGAAATAACCATATTGTTTTCCTTTGCACTTCACAGGATAATTTGGTCTTGAGCAACCATTCAGCAAGACAAACCTCAATCCAAACAGTTGAAGTTGGGCAAGACTTTAGGCAGCCCAAAAGCTGTGTCTAGTAATATAAAACTTCATGGTAGGCAGCAGAATGATATACAACTATAATGCCATCCTGCCTATAGGTGTAAGTCAAACCATTTATTGATTACATAATCTTGTCTGAAACTGGTGAGTGTATACAAAGGCTTTTTTGGCTGATAAACACCAAATAAAATTAGAGAACTATGAAAATATGAAAGTATTAAAATACTCCACCCTGTTGGAAGAAACTTGATTTTGACATAAACTTAATATTCCCTTGCTTATAATTTTCAGAGCTATACTGTGTGTTAGTCCTTTAAGGGTGTTATCAATTTCATGCAAAATTTCAAAAGATTTTTTTAAACAAGGAAAACATATTGTTTTTTCTCTTAATTCTTTCAAAATTGTACTCAGCGACTTGGAAGGAATAGACTTATAATGAAATAGTCTATTTTTTAATAAAATAAAAGCTTTAATAAAATAAAATTTTCAATAAAAGCTATAACAAACAGCACTTTCTTCTAAAACCAAGAGGCCTAAGAGGAGGCCATAGATCTGTTTAAGTTTAAAGATAATTGATTTATGCTGATTTGGGATTCCCTTTGAGACTGATATTTCAGTTGTCAAAGCTCAGTGACAATATATGTTCTTTTTTAAAGTCCAGTAAAAAAAAAGACTGCAGACATGACAATATTTTGTTTTGTTGAATGTTCTGTGGTAGATAGTACTGTCTACTAGTGTTTATGGAAGTTCCTTCAGCTCCTACTGAGTAGGAATGGAGTTTGTCTGCATGGCTTTGTTTTTTCTGTTTGCAGCTATGAAGCTGTCTTGGGTCGGTGCAGTGGTGTTTTTGAAGAGGGAGGGACACAAGGGTGTCTCTTGTGGCAAGCTGTTGGAAGGTGCCCTGGTTCCAATCTTTGCCCCGCCTCTGCCCGAGGCCAAGCAGATAAGGGAAGCTGAATGTGCATCTGCAAGAAGCATTCAAGAAAGGGAATATGAAACTGTAAAAACATAAGAAAAGGACCCACAGAGCAGAATAGAGGACAAAGTGAGAGAGAAATGCCAGAGGTAAGAGACCAAGATCAGTGAAGCAGCAGTGGGAGATTTCCCTACAGCCTGTGGTCAGATGTCAGCTGTCCCACTGAAGTCCCTGAAGGACCACGGTGAGGTAAATGTGAACTTGTAGCCCCTGAATTGTTACAGGTAGGCAGATGTGAAGAAACAGCCTCTGCAGGATCGTGGAGAGGGGCAGATCCCCTACAGGATCTACAGCCGTGGAGGAGCCTGTGCTGGAGGAGGTGGCTGTTCCCAAAGCAGCCATCACTCAGTGTGCAGCCCAGGCTGGAGCAGTCTGTGCCTGAGGGAAGGACTCATGTCTGAGGGGTTTGTGAAGAACTCTCTCCCATGAGAGGGAACCCTTGTCAGAGTGGGGGAAGAATATGAGGAGACCTCCCCCTGAGAAAGTGGGAGAAACACCATGGGGGGAACTGACCCTAAATCATCACTGCCCATCCCCTGTGTCCTGAGGGGGATGCAGGAGGGAAGCAATTCAGGCCCGGAAAGAGGGGAGGGTATATGTGGGTAGAGGAGGAGGGGAAGGTACCAAGATCTGGCCACGTTTTCTTTTTCCTTGTAGATTAAATTAGTTTTTTGTCTGTTCCGAGTTGAACCTGTCTGTTTTTTGCCTGTTACTGTAATTGGGGAAGGCAAACCTCCCCATCCTTTTCTCAATTAACAAACCCTAAGGTGTATTTTCTTCTCCCTGTCCTACAATAGGGCTGGGGGGTGAGCGAGTGGAGGCATGGTTGGTACTGGCTGGGTGTAATGTGTGACCAAAGCAAAATTTTATTAGTGGATCTTATGGACAAAGAATTTATCATCCAATATAGTGCTACCATATTAAATCTAATCAAAGGTCCATTATACAAATGGACATGTCATACCAATCTCTAAAAGGAAAAATATCTTTTAATTATAATCTCAGTAGATGTTTTTCCTCATTTTTGCTATGGTTTACCATCATTAGCACAAGTTCATCCATCTCCCTTTCATCTGTAACTGTTTCCTTAACCAACTTCTAACACCTGGCTTCCAGAAATGCCAGCTCCTCGTGCATAAAAAAATCCACATAAGAGTAAATTTTCTTGGGTATTTTTGTTCTTTGTGAAAACTGGTAATTCATAGTCCTTCCACTTCACCTGTTGCCACACTTAAGTCTACTTACCATAAGTTTGTTGGTAACAGTGACTCACTGAAGAATATTAAAGAATTTACACTTACTTCCCAAAGTATAATAGATGCTGACCACAACAACCCACAGTCTCTTCCTCATGTATTCTACTTCACTGGAAACATTTTTCCTATGGACTGCTCACCCTTCTCATCTCTAATATCTTCTGCTGGAAAAGTTATCGAGTACAACTAGTATTTAATGAGAGGTATCACTTTGATCTGCCAGACATTAGCTGTTTTTGACTCATGCTCTAGTTTCAGTGCTTCTAAAAGCTGACCTGTACATTATGACAATTTCTCAGCTCTTTCCTCACTGAGATTTACATCTAGTATTTCTTGGCATTCATGGAATACGTCTCATTATCTATTTGCCACTCAATCTATACTTTTTGGTGCTTTCCTATTTGTGTGACATCTGCGTCACTGCACAGCATAAGTGATATTTGTCATAGTAGCTAAATTTACTTTCATCTTTTTCTGTAAGGAGAAATGCATACAGGTAGACCACATCAGATGTTTAGCAGAAATTCTTATTTTCATATGCGCAGTGATGCTGCTTAGGTTCTACAAGATGGTGGTAGACTAATTAGGAAAGCAAGTCCAGATATGGAAATGTAGCCTGAAGATATCAGTAATCATTACCCTTCTTATACCTAAACTAACTTCATAGTGACAATGGAAATTAGTTCAGATATGATGAACAATACTTCATAATGGCAATTTTTAAAGAAATGACTAGCTTGATAAAATTTTCCAACATTTCTGGAGTCTTTAGGAGGGTAGTGACCGGACAGTTGCCAGTGGGTAATGAAGAATATGGAATACTTGCTGTTTTGATAATGCCACTTTTAAAAATCTTGTTCCTGTATAGATCCCACAATTATTCTCTCACTCCCATTTTCAGTATAAAAACCTCTGATGAGGATCTGGGCAATCTGAAGAGTGAGGGTGGTTTGTATAAAGGAACCGAAGTTGTAAGTTTAATGATCCTAAACTGACTGCTAAACTGAAGAAGTGTGGCCTGGATGATCAGGTGAACAGGGAGCTGGTTGAAGGATAGATGTCAGAGAGTTGTAGGCAATGGGATGGAGTCTAGTTGGAAGTCTGTTTCTAGTGGAGTCCCTCAAGGGTCAGTACTGGGACCAGTACTATTCAATATACTTGTTGATGACCTGGATGAGAGAATAGAATGTACTAGCAGCAAGTTTGATGATGACAAAAAACCAGGAGGAGTGGCTGACGCTGCAGAAGGCTGTGCTGATGTTCAGAGGGACCTGGACAGACTGAAGAGGTGGGCAGGGTGAAATTTAATGCATTACAGCAAGGGCAAATGTAAAGTCTTGTATCTGGGAAAGAGCAACCATAGGTACCAGTATAGGTTGGGGACTGAGCTGTTGGAGAGTAGCAAAGGTGAAAGGGACTTGGGGGTGCTGGTGGATGGAAGGATGACCATGAGCCAGCAATGTGCCCTTGTGCCCAAGAAGGCCAATGGCATCTTGGAGTGCATTAGAAGGGGAGTGGTTAGTAGGCCGAGGATGGTTCTCCTCCCCCTCTACTCTGCCCTGGTGAGGCTGTGTCTGGAATACTGTGTCCAGTTCTGGGCCCCTCACTTCCAGAAGGATTGGGAATTGCTTGAAAGTGTCCAGCACAGAACCACAAAGATGATTATGGAAGTGGAACATCTCGCTTATGAGGAAAGGCTGAGGGAGCTGGGACTCTTCAGCTTGGAGGAGAATGAGGGTGACAGCATTAATGTTTATATATATGTAAGGGGAGAGTGCCAGGATGACGGAGTCAAGCTTTTCTCAGGGGTGACTAACAACAGGACGAGACAACAGTTATAAACTGGAGAATAGGCAGTTCCATATAAATATTAGGAAGAATTTTTTCACTGTAAGGGTGACAGAGCACTGGAACAGGCTGCCCAGGGAGGTTGTGGAGTCTTTCTTTTTCTTCAGATCTGCCCTCTGTGCTGGTCAAGAAGAGATTATTTTTTTCTACAACAATCATCCCTGCCAAAATTTGTGGTCATCTGGACCTGCTTGTCTTGCTTACATAGGCTACAAGACTGTTTAGGTGGAGAAGTACAAGTAACTTTTGTCAATGCCAAAGTGGATTACTTCATGTCTTGTTCTTGTTCATGCAATATCAACAGAAATTGAGCACAAAGAAAAAAGTAATTTCCTAAATCTTTGAACTCAAGGTACTAGGAAACAATCATCTTTCCATAAAAGGCTTTAAAAACATATATTTTCTTTTACTCAGCCATGACTTTTTTATGGAAAAAAACAATAGCTATTTATAATCCAGATCAACTGATGGTGCACATCAACACTCCTAATTATTGCATACACTTTCGAGATCACACGTAAGTATATGGTATATGAAAGCTGGAAAATTCTTTTACTACTGTTATGAAAGGGGTTTTTTTGTGTTGAAATCTCTAAAAATGTGAATTTTCAAAAGTTTGTAGCTGTTATTCTACTTAGCCCTACTTTAAGAAACTCTTCAGGAAAGTGACAAGTTAGTCTTCAAAGTACTCACTCCTGCAAAAATCTCTCTGCCCAGTATGTAGTGTTGGTAATTTATGAGTTTTAGTGCAAAGACATACAACATTAGGATGAAAACTTAGGAAGAAAAGTACTTACATGAAATACTTTTTTGATTTAGGAAACATTAACCTGTGAGAGACTTGTACTAATATTCTTGAAAATGCCATTTGCACTTATTTTTGTTTCTGAAAAGATTTCTAATGCTTCATGACTTTATGTGGCACTTCTGTTGAACTTCACAACTAAGTTCAGCTTGGGCTGAGACAAGAAGTTGCATTCTATAATGCCTAATCCTATTCATGGATGGAAAAAAGACCCTACAAATTTTGAAAAAAACCATAATAGTTCTACTGATAACAACATCTAACTCTTCCTCAGAACTTGGAAAAAAAGCAAATAATATAATAGTATTTCCATTCTGAGTTACACTGCAATAATTTTCTTGCCCAATCTGGAGATTTGGGTAAAGTTAATATTCTATTGATAAAGCCAAGTAAACTACAAGACAAGTAGTTGCTTCTGCCCCCCACCCCC
>JAAWXA010000021.1:3961718-3984218 GCA_038090715.1 Florisuga fusca
CCCCCGTCTTGCATGTGTATTTAAATGTCTTTTTGTGTGTTTTTGTTTGTTTGTTTGTTTTTAACTGGACAGTTGTGTAAAAAATAAAGCAATTTGATTGCTCGTAATTTTCATCCCTGTAATTAATAAGCAGGGATGAAAGGGACTGACATCAATGGAACAGTATAATAAAATGTTTGTTTAAATTGGATACTTCTAGAAAAAGAAATAAAGATTTGGCAGGAATAAAAACTTTTCCATCTAAATTGTACCATATAATCTAAAATGGTTTTAAGCTTAAAAAGTATGAAA
The DNA here is from genome assembly GCA_038090715.1 of Florisuga fusca. Lineage (NCBI taxonomy): Eukaryota > Metazoa > Chordata > Aves > Apodiformes > Trochilidae > Florisuga > Florisuga fusca. The sequence goes on from JAAWXA010000021.1 coordinate 3,962,010, forward strand.
ATCACATAGCAAAACTGGAAGTAGAAATTTGCCAGACACAGAAAAAACACAGCCATGTAGAGAAGGAGCTTTTAGAAGAGCAGTGTCAGCTCAAAATTCTCCAGCTTGGACTGTGGTTCAGTGAAAAAACTGAAAAAATACCCCCGTACTCAGGTAATAGCCTTGGTATAGCACATGATCTCAAAGCTTAGCATTTGAATACCAGTGAATGTTCTTATTTTTCCATGGGATAAAGAAATATGATTTAAATAACATTATCTATAAAAGTAACTTTCAACACAAACATGACATATATTGCTGAAAATATTTAGTCAATGTAAAAAAACATTCCTTCTTTTTAGATGCCCGTGAGTAAGACTCACCTTGCCTAATTTGAGTTGTCTACAGTCTGAGTGGGAAGATTTAAGGCAGGCGTCCTAGTTCCTGTTATGGTCTTTGGAGGTATAATCAATTCAGTGAGTGGAATCAAGGACTGAATAAATACTGAGTTGATCAAGTATTAAAGTCTGTTTTCAGATGAGATGAAAATCTCTCCAGATGACTGTGTCACCAGGCCTCCACTCAGTGTAATGGAACTGTAGGTAGGCAGGCACACATAATCATCTAAATGCAGACGTCCACATTTAGACAAGAATAATTTCATCTGATGAGTTGCCTGTTTCTATCAATCTTTAAACAGTATAAAATTATTTGATTTATCTATTTTTATTACTAATAAGTCTGCTAAGTATTTGACAGGAATAAAAATTAGTGATCCAATTAGTATATACAATATACAAAGACAAGAATTTAAAAGGGAATGATTAACGACACAGAGAAAAAAAGTTAAAATAAAATATGATTTTCTCTAAGTCTTGGTATTTATCCCTAAGTTGGTATTTAAGGTGATTTGACAATCTGGAGTTTGGGTTTGTTTGTTTGTGGTGTTTTTTGGTTTTTTTTAAATAGAAACAAAGGATGAGAGAATGTGCATAGACGAGAAAGTGGGAGAGAAAGCAAGAATTAGCAGAGTGACTAACAACCTTTTTCCAACCTTTTACAAGAAGGGACTAGTGGAGTTTATTTGCTGTATTATTTCACTACACTATTATATTAATTCTGTAGCATAACTGAGTCTTGAACAGAGAGAAAATAATAAAGTTTATTCAACTGAAATTTGTTGCCACCTGTGGGGTGTATGACAGCAAAGCACTTCCACTGAAAACATCTAAACATTTTGGAGTGGAGAGGGGGAGAAGACACTTGCTAAAGAAAACTAAATTTTTTTACTTTGTCAGGTTTTCATTTCACACAAATCTCTGGAATTCCTAGTTGACAAAATACTACACAAAATTTTGATTAAATTTTTCACTTAAGTTTATTATAAATGTTTTGAATTTCTAGTATTTTTAAATATAAGGTCATTAGAGTATAAAATAGTTTAAAAAGTTTCTAGCCATTTACTTGAATAAGTATTTTTTAACAAGGTGATTTGAGAGTATAAAAAGATTTAATGTAAAGTCAAATATACAGTGAAAATCTAAGAAAGCAATGGAAATAGTTACTCATTACAAAGGTAGGGTTATCAATGTATCATAACACAAATTGCTTTATGAATATTGATTCTCCCTCTATAGGGGAAAATTGCTACTGGAAGCAACTGGTTCCATCAAGCTTCCAAATAAGTCAGTTGCCAAGCTAAGTAACTTGGAAAGGTAAACAGATGGTTTCATCTTTCTGAAAACTATTTATTATCTTATGTAAAGAGTTCATTAGAAAGAGTTTTACATTGAAATATGGTAACTTTTTAGCCTCCTTTAATGCAGTCACACAAGTCTTTAACTGCCAGACATAAAAATACTTAATTCTTCAGGTATTAATGGCTTCATATGTCATAAAGCCAGACAAAACACTCTAATAGAGTCTTATATATGGCAAAATGCAGGCCATAGGACTTGAGGGAATTAAATAGTACTGCATACATTTTTTTGTAAGGCATACTTGACTTTAAATAGTCCCTGTTACAGAATTCATATAACATCTCTGTTACATGAGGTTATCTCAACAAATCTAGTTTTTGAAACCATGCAGCATGTTGATTTTCTATAATTTCAAGTTCTTAGTCAGAACATAAGAGGAAGCCTAATATACAAAAAAAGTATTTTGTTTTAAAACATGGACATAGAGCCCTTTGAGCAACTCCAGAGAAGGGCCACGAAGATGATCACAGGGCTGAAGAACAGACTGACAGGGTGAGGTTGTTCAGCCTAGAGAAGAGTCTGGGGAGACCTTATATTGGTTTTCCAGTATCTGAAGGGGGGGCTACAGGAAAGCTGGAGGGTGATTTTCTGCAAGGGTGTGTAGTGAAAGGACAGGGGTAATGGTTTTAAGATGAAAGAGGTTAGATTTAGGTGAGACATAAGGAAAAAATTCTTAAGTGTGAGAGTGGTGAGACACAGGAACAGGTTGCCTAGGGAGGTTGTAGCTGCCCCTTCCCTGGAAGTGTTCAAGGCCAGGCTGGATGGGGCTTTGAGTGACCTGGTCTAGTGGAAGGTGTCTCTGTCCATGCAGGTGGCTTGGAACTAGATGATCTTCAAGGTCTCTTCCAACCCAAAACATTCCATAATTTTCTGTTTTTATTTTATCATTTTATCAATAATATTTGAAATCACATAAAATTAATACAGCAAATAGTGGAACAACACATGTTTACAGTACATCCACAGTAATTTGTATTAATTAAAATGAGATAAATATTTTCTTTATAAATTCAGATAATGTAAATGACTATGGATTTGTGATATCAGCTCCTCTGCTAGATAGACAACATCCACAGCCTAAGGTCACCTAAGGTCATTCTCTAAGCATGTCAACTGGTCATAGAAGGAGGTCAGGTTACTCAAGGAGGACCTCCTTTTCATGAACCCATACTGACTGGACCTGACCATCTTCTGTTCTGTATATGGCTTGTGATGGAATTCAAAATTATCTGCTCTGTAACCTTCCCTGGCACTGAGATCAGACTGACAGGCCTGTAGTCCACTGGATCCTCCTTTCAGCCCTTCCTGTACAAGGACATGATATTTCCTAGCCTCTCACTGTATCTACTCTCTTATAATATATGCATATTTAAATTGTGATGTGGAATAGTTGATGTCTTTTATGATGTATCATTTAATGACTTATCTTCTAGGTAAAATATAATGGAAGAAATATCTTTGGCTTGCTAGATTGACTTTGCAACACACAAGGTAACTACATAATGAAGTAAAAAGTAATTTAAAGACAATCTTATGACATGAAAGGAGTTCTAGTCTGTTCATATGTGAGAAGTCATGTTAGGGTTCACATAGTTACATATATACACATAAAAAGTGAATATATCTGTGCTACAGGAGAGAAAAAAAAGTAGTTTTTTTGACGAGGACCCCCCAAGTATTTTAGTATAGAGAATCTCTTTGTTTCTCAAATGTAAATGGACCAACTACAGGAAGATTAGATAATAGCCACTAAGATTTGATTCATGCAATGATTCTTTTCATTTTCTTCAAATTAGAAAATATTAGCAAGGCTGAAAAGGATCATTATTATATATATATAGCACTAAGAATTTTGAGTTCCTTTGAAAAGGAATTCAAACTCAGGATTTCAAAGGGCATAAGTTTGTTGGAAAGCATGGGTTGACAAGGTAAGACTTTGTGTCATCTTACAGCAAAGTGTAATCTTTTCCACAAAAAGCCTTTTACATATTTAGAAATCAAAATATGTTTTAAAGTTGAAATACCACTTCTGACTGTGTATTGTAATATAAATAACAATTAGGGAAAAGCAGAAAAGCGTATAAGGTGTCTTATTACAATTGGCACTTTGTAAATAACTAAGGGTGAGACAATAGATGATGATTCACTGTTTGGTAAAATAAAAAGATCTGACTTCATTGATTGAAAAAACAATTTTGTTGAATGCTAAGAAATTCTAATATTTTTTTCTCAATAATTTCTACGCTTCTCTCCTTATTCATGTTCCTTTCTCATTTTTATCTTTAAAAGCAACTTATGAGGTATTCCATTATTATTAATAGATTAATTAGTTTTAGATTGCCATTAATTCCAACTTTCCCAGTTCCAGCTCCATCCCCGTAGTCTGCTTTGTGTAGTCTGAAATTTCTCTGAGGACTCAGGGCATGTGTGCTACCAGGAGAGTGTAACTCTGAACATGTTATGTAAATCTTGATTTTTCTTTGTAGTATTGAATGACAAATCCTCCATGTTAAATGACAATGTAAAAGCAGGGGTAGAAAAGGACTTTTCTTTTTTTACTGAACCATTCACAATTTTGGCTACCAAATTTATCAGGCTTCAAAACAAATCTAAAAATTTTATATAGGTAGATCTGAAGGACATAATAGTTCTTCACTTACACAAATTTTCTGGAAAAATTGATCAAGGAAAAAGCCTTCCCACTGCTTCTGAATCATTATGAACAAGAGCTATTTCATGCTTCTCAAGAGCTTCATAAAGATTACTATATTATCATGTTCTACATTATACCAACACTTTAGGTGCTGTGAACTGTCCTTTCTTCAACCTCTCTAATCAGTTTCATTCTTCAGTTTTTGTTGGGTTGGTTTTTTTTTTCTGTGCTGTACTTCTGTCCATATAGTTGTTTCTCTCCAAAGATTTTTATCATTAATTTTTTTCCAGGTCTTCCTTTAGCAGGTCTACTGTTGAACTGCACTGTGGGGTTTTGGGACAATTTATCTGAAGATATGAGGGTATCAAAAGAGTAGTATAGAGAGATTTAATTTTTAACTAGTTACTCTATTTCAAATGGCAGCCTATATAGAGCACTTTCAGTTTAGTAGCAGCTGTAAATCATAACCTTCACCACCATCTACATGTCCACCTCCAACCCCCAAATAAAGAAGTGTGGGGGGAAAGTTCTTACAGTGTACTTTGGGCTTCAACAGCTATTCTATGACTCGAACCCAAACAATTTGATTTATAACTTAACAGTATCCCCCAGTGCTACGATCGAGACATTCTTTTATCTATAGCGTTTATGAACCTAAAAATTGTTATGAATTCTCTGGTTCTGCTTCAAGAAAGTTTGGTTGTTAGGCTGATGTCTCACATCTGTGCAAAAAAAAGCTCCAACTGTTTCACCACCTGCAACATCTCTTCAAGTAATGGAAGAGATGTCTGGTTTTCTGTAGTAAGCAAAGATGCCAACATTTCTGCACATTAACATAGCCTTTGTTCTTTTCTTCTCAAGCTCAACTTCTCACTGTGCACATATAAATTTTATCTCCTCTTCTTTACTTAGCACTAGAATTCTCAGCCATAGACATCTGTGTGACAATGAATCAACTGGTGATTACACTTTTCCTATTACAGAAATAAAGGCACTGGGGACCATATGACACAAAAACATTTCCAGAAGCCTTCCAAGTGTGACTATAGCTAAGCTTCTACATAGCTCTTGGGCTCTACATTTAAAGTGCATAGAAAAATTTGGTACTGATGTTGAATCTTCCACATAAGGAAAGTACTATACATGTTAGACATCATTCTAATAACAGAAAAGCTTATTTCTTCTTTCTTTTACTGGAAATCTTGTTTCCACTCTTTCACTTGTGTGACAGTTATAGAGCATATTTTATATTTATCTTTAATTACTTTCAGAGGAAAAAGTTGAAATATTTTCTCTGTTTCACCTTTTGATACCTGAGTGTTAAAGAAAACAAGGAACCATGAGCAGAATAAGTTATGTCATCCTTATTTACAAAATCCTAACTTCTTTCTTCAAAATTTATTTCATTACTTTTCCCTGTGATTAAGTGTTTATTAAAGAAAGGATGTTTAAAATTGCTAAACCTAATAACAGCAACAGTCTGCAAATGTGATTTAAGCATCAAATAACTTTCTAATGACATTCAGATATTCTTATTTTGGTTATTATTTTGTTTTTAAAGATTTTATACTCAGTATGAATTTTAATTTTCTTAGTTATCTTGCAACATATTTATAGTTACATATAGTCTAAGCAGTGATAAAAACAACATGATTTAGATACTGACTACTATCTAGTCAGTTCAAAAATGCCTTGATGGCTACCTTGATTAATTTATTATTCCTGTCCTCCAAACATTCCTAAAAAATCCAAAAGAAAACTTTAACTTCACTGTAGATGATTAGCTGGGATTTGAGAGAAATTTCATTTTGTTGGAGAGGGAAGGATAAGCTCATATTTTAATGTAGTCTTAATGATCACTTCCTTGTACTACTCAAAATACTGTAGTTGTCTGTTCTGAAATACTAGCTCAGATACTGTTAGCTGAGAGGTTTGGAGATGAGGGAGAGAATTGCCATGGTTTTATAGTATAGTAGAGGGATACACTTGACAGAAGATGTCAAATCTCTGATTTGTTTGGAAAGCTGTTCATGTCTTGTCTTACCTTCTTTGGCATTTAAGAGCATCTATTCTTTCATTGCAAGACTAAGATTTTACAGGTGTTAATCCATATGATTTTAACAGTGGATCCAGAATTTTTTGCTCTACTATGTAGTGATAACTCTTAGGTAGACATCACATCAATTGATCCAACTGTTCTGCAACCTTTCCAGAATCACTGAGAAACGTGTTCAATTTAGATGCAATGGAAATTTTTTTGAAAGATTACATAACACCAGGGAAACATAATAGTACTACTTCAGAAAGTGTAAAAAAAAATCCCAAATTTCATAGTGAAGATCTACTTAAAACTCCTCTGTTCATCGTTTTATTTGAAGATGCAATGTCCATTCTTCAACATGGCAAGTAAGACCATGGTGTTGTTAGACTAGCAGAATAAATTAAATATAATATTGCAAATTATATATATATGTATATTTGTATTTATGTAGTTTTAGTTCTATTACTTCTGTCTGCTAATTAGATAGAAGGTCTTAACATCATTAAGAGAGTAGGACCTGTTCAGGTTGTCCCACTACCCTGACCAAATATAGCATTACACTCTTCTTATAGTCTGTGGTTGTTTTCTGGTTTCCATTAGAAGTCAAAATTTACTCGAAAAAACTGATTACAGCTGGTAATGTTTTCTTGGTGTAGTATTATCTTTAGTTTTACTCTACATCTAGTTTCATAGTATTCTTGTGCAAAACATTAATTATTTGAAAGATGGACACTGTAAAAAATTAACTTCATATGGTGCTGTAGTTTGTGACTAAAAAGAGATCTGGTAACACACCAATCCTTTATCTATTGCTGAGCACTACTTGTGTTGCATCAAGAATTTATAATTCCACCTCATGCCACATCCAAATAAGTAGGCTAGGCATGGGCAAGAGGCTGGGAGAAAACCTAGTTGAGACGTTTGCAAATTGACCGAAGGGATATTCAATTCTGTATGCTGTCATGCTCTACAAGATACAGTTCAGGGAAAAGAGTAGGAAAAGGGGAAGTTTGTGGTCTTTGTCTGCCCAAACAACTGTTGTGCATGCTGAAGCCCTGCATCCCAGGAAGTAGCTGGATATCCACTGACTGATGGGAAGCACTGACAGAACTCCTTTTTCTGCTTTGGTTTCTTGCACAGCTACTGCTTTCCTTACTAAGCTGTCTTTATCTTGATCCGTTAATCTTCTCATTTTCCTTTTATTTTGCCGCAAATTGCAGAAGATGAGAATGAGCAAGAGGCAAGGGTCAGTACTGGATGAGGCCAAGCAACCACAGAGTTTAAATGGACGGACAGTCAGATTGCATATAGGTAGATACACACACGCACATATATGTGTATAAGGGGATGGGTATTGAGTTCTGTTTACTTAACACAGCTTTTGTAATGGATTGCCATTGGTATGGCATGAAGAAAATCATGTCCCAAATGATAATGCCTAGAAATGAGAACACATTTTTTCCATCTGTAAAAAAAAAAACCAACCACAGCTCAATAAAAATATTTACAAATCTCATTTCTATGCATGAAAAATCCATGACCTGAAAAGGGCATTTTTCCACACTGTGGTTATGAGGCTTAGATCAACATCTTTGATATAGCTAAAGAATAACCCACATCTTTTGGAAACAGAAATGCAATGGAAGTTTCCTGTGGGGGAGATATGTTAAAACCAGGGGTAGGAGATTAACAAATTAAACAAAGAAGTAAACACTAAAAAAGGCAGACCGCATACTCTAAAACTCTGAAAGCATATGTATTTCTTGAAATATTTCTTGAAATACATATGCACATATATGTGCATTTACTATGCTACGAGAAATGTTTCCATTGCACTTTTTCTTTTGGGTTAATAAATGGAAATTCAGAGAAGAGGTGAAACCCATATGACATATCTGTCAAAATATTAATTACAAAAAACCTCTTTATAGTTTCTAACAGTAGATGTTATTTTATGCACATGTTTTGATGTCAGCATGATTATCTCCTTGTCATTCCCAGTTTCAAAGTACTCTTCTTGCTTAATTTGACAGCATTTGTTCACCTTCTCAAACTTTTTTAATGTGTATTTAATCAGAAAATCTAGCATTTTGTTGTCAAGTATATCTTTGCTCTAGTAGGTAAATCATTCCTGACCTTTTCTAGATTGTCTGCAATGTCCCTTATTTGACATGATTAACACTATTCAATTTATGTTGTGCATGTCATTTTTCTCTCACATATTTATTCATGATGCATACTTTTTTTCATTTTTTTGTTTGTTTCCCTCCCCCCTTCAATCTTTTGATTGGTTTTGGAATTAAGAAGTCATTAGTAAAAGAGGTGAGGGAACTAAGTATGAAAATGATTAAATTTCAACTAAATTAGAACCATAAGATGTCCCCTGTGCATGAGTTTCTTAACAGATAATCTGTCACAGAAAATATATGCACTATTTTCCCAGTGTTTTAGCTTGTAACATTAAACCTTCAAGTTGTACTATGCTGAAAAGCATAAAGTTTTAGTGAACAGGTATTTTTCAAAGGACATATCTACACAGATAGATGTATGGTAGACCATCACTAGAACTTAAAATTTAATTGAATCAAGGTACAAACCCAGTAATGAACAAATATAATACCATGTATTAAAACCAAAATGCAGATGGACTTTTCTGACTTGGACAAAAAAATTTTCATCTTTATTTGACAAAATGGCTAAACACAACTTCCAGCAGTATGAGAGGAGTTATGAAATGGCATGTGCCTTCTTATCCATTTGTAATATTGACAGAACATAGATTTGTAGTATGCAGAGTTGACAATTTCCAACTGGATGTTGAAGCACTGATTTACATGACAGGAATTGTGACCATTAGTTGCCATGCTGGAAAAGGATGTGGACAGATTCAATGTGGTTAGGTGCAATCAGTCCTAAAATTAATGCATAAATGTAAGAGACACTTTTTCATTATTGCCTACTTTGGGGGAAACAGAGGGTGCAGTATTGTCAGAGTTCAGACTGATAGATATTGATACAAATCATTTTAATATGATCTCCCTATTTATTAGAATTGCTTTTCTGCTCTCCTTATGGAAGTCCATGATGCATTACATTCTGAACTTCCCAGTGTTTGGATTGGTGTCCTCATTGCAAGAAATAATGAAATGGATTCCTTACTTTATTCTTAAAATCTTCTGATTTATTTTAGGATATAACCTCCTAAATTATTTCGTGTAACTTTTTGTTGTCTAGTTAATTTATCTTACTGTAGAAACAAACACATTATACATATTTTGAACACAAAAAATTTAATAAATATTTTAAGAGCATGCAAGTACACAAACAGAAACAGAGAAAAAGATCTGAGAAGATACAAAGTCAAAAGGTATTTTCAGCATTGGTGAAACTCAGAATTATCAATGTCATGAAAGAGAGGAATTATGAATGCAAGCAATATTTTCTTGACCAAGTATTTATGAAACAGAAGCATTTTCAATGTAATTTTAGATTACTTTCAAAATTATGTTTTGCAAAACAAGGTTCTCTCACTTTAAATCTAGATGTGCAAAGCTGAATCAAATAAGAAGCTACTGGAATGTGAAATTTTGCAAATATGAGGGCATTGTCCTTTGCATATTTATCTTTTGAATTCAGCAGGTGAAAATGGGAAAACCTGAGTGCTGAAAAACTGTGAGTTCTCTGGACACAAAGATATTTAAAGGAAATTAACACTATTACAGTGATACAAAAAATCTGATTAATGATGATTTTTTAGTCTAGGGCAGTAGTGTTACTTCTGGGCTTCAGGCCGGTGTATGTACAGAATTATGCTTATGGAGGAGAATCAGAAAATACATCCCTTGCTGCTAGTTTTAAAAAGAAATCAAAATATTGTGAAGGTGAATACAGTATCAGAACACTAAAAGTAGCAGCAGGAGAGAAAAAAACTCATAGATATATAAACACAAATCTATCATTAATGTAAATCTGAGAAAACCATACCTCTGCAGTACTTTTAGCTAAATTTAGGTGTTGCTTTCACCTCTATGGAATTATTTCTGATAGAGAATTGTATGTGAATTTCTTCCTATTTCTTCCCTTGCAGTACTGTATTTGGTTTATTATCCATTATCTATCTTGCTTCTCTAATAAATGATTCTTCTGCCATTTCATCTTAGATCTGTAGGGGTTTCACTTTTTAACTTTTTTTGTTGTTGTTTGCTTAGAGTATGTTCTGTGACAAGTAAGGTGTTCTCTGTACTAACTCTATGAAATAAATACCTGCTTATATATACTTCCTCAAAATAAAATCCACAGTTGTTGAAGTTTTATTGAGAGCAATGATCCTGGCTAGTCTAAGTCACAATGAAGTCTGCTCCACATGATATTACTTTTATCATCAAGAGCAGCGTAAGAAACTTCCCAAGCTAAAAATGGTTTGGAATGATTTGAAAGAAACTGTTCATTAACATCTTTCTTTAAAGGGAGAACACAGATGATAACATTGAATTTGTTCAGATTTTTCCATAAAACTACTTTCCAGTCTTCAATAATTTGCAGACCCATTTAGACAAATAATACTTCTCTCAACTGAGGTATTCTTCTCGATGTTAACTATATAAGATCTATCCAGAATTGAAAGAAGAAGAATTTAACAGAACTTGAGACACATAGAATCAAACAAGAAATTATGAATACATCTAGGAGTCTCCAAAAATCATGGAAATATGTCTAACATCCATATTATATATGAAGAAGCTGCTTATTAAAATGACATGGGAAAAAAAATATTTGATAACATGGAAATTTAGGCAGTTACTGAAGCTATGAACTTTTAATCTCTTTTTGTCTCCTCCAAACCTCTCACATCTTTCTTATCTTATTGACTATTCTGCTTCCTTTGTAAAACAGCTCCTGGTTCCTTGCTTATTCCTAAAAGTTTTACAGGACTCTCATTTCCCTTTCAGTATACCAATCCACATTACTTTGTCTCCCTCAACAGATATTTATACTGGTGTGCTCCATTCTGCAATCATAGAACAATTTAGGTTGCATGGGATCATTGGAAGTCATGTCATCAAAACTCCTGTTGGAAGAAGTTCAATGAGAGTAGTTTGCTAAGGCCTGTATCCAGATGCAATCTGAATAAATAATTCCAAGGGTATATGCAAGGAATAGGGGCAACCTGTTCCTTTAGCTGACCAAAATAATTATAAAGGAAAAATACCTTAAATGTGTTCCAAAGAGGTTTTGGCTTTATCTCTCCGTACCTTCCAATTTGGAAAAAAGTATCCTTATCAATCCCTGACAATCTTTCTGCTCTTAAGGCTGAAAAATTAGTTTTCTCAGCCTATCCTCTTTTATCATGTACTTATTATCTTGGTGGTCTTACACTAGACTTTCTCTTTTATTGAAGAATCATTTCTCAAACCTATCATTATCCTGAACAGCAGCCCTACTCTCCAGCAGAGGAATTAGTGGAGAATTTGTATTGGGAAGTTCAAAGGTAGAAAAAGGAATTCTCTATAGTCCATATTTATTATTTTTTCTGTTCATTTTATAGATGTTTGTTCATTTCCATCACCCTCTCCTCCATAAAAAAGGATCAGTAAATAGAGATGCTTATATCTCATCTCACTTGAGACAGTTCCTTTAAGCAGAGAAGTTGTTGGTGTACCACAGATGGACAGTCTTAGTTTCATTGAAAAAGTGTTGGCATAGGGTAAGAAGGTAGACAATCTAAAACTACATAAAATAAAAAAGGTAAGATAAAGATAGCAGTGTTATTGACAAGAAAGTAGTCATTAGTAGCTCAAGGACTCAAGGAGACACCTCAAACATTATAAAACATTAAAAATCCCTTCAGGGAACTAGGTGGTGATGATTTCTAGCAGCAATGGAGGTTGAGCTTTCCCCACCTGGCATATGAGTTCTTGGTCATAGATATTAATTGAGCTTTGTGAGCAAATTAATGCTTTATTTAGAAGGCATTAATTCCAGACACTTTGAGCTTTAACCAATAAAAAATTGTTCTGTACTTTTAATTTTTGTTTAACTTTCTTGCAGTGTCACTGTGTCTGGTGAAGGATATCTGAGAAATAGAGACCCAGAGAGGGAAGATTACAAACCAGCATTGCAGGAAGATTTTTGCAAACCACATAAATATTTAGCTTGAAGATTTTTATGTGCTTTGCAGAGACAGCAAACATGAGAACATATGCCACATGACTGCCTATTCCTACAGAAGGAGATTCTCAGCTTGGTTTCCTTTTCTCCAGCAATCATCTGTGTTGTGAACACCAACCAATGTCTTGCCTGCTACATGTCAAGGACAGAATGCACTCTCAGCCTCCTGGTAGCAGAGAATGCAGATTTAAGGCATAAATTCACCTCTTGCAACATATTTTAATTTTGACTGGATGAAAAAAAAACCACAGAGAAACAAAAATGAAAAACGCAGCCACTCATTAAAGGTACTGTTGTTCTTCAACAAACCATTCTTCCTCATCCTCAGTCTTCTGTTGAAAATAGGACCCAATTTGTGATCTTTCTCATTCCTCTTCAGTGGGGACTCAAGAGCAAGGAGACAGTAGTCTTTTCATCTCTATCAAACTGTTAACTCTACAAACCAGAAGACTACCCTAATTGTTCCCTTTCTGGTCCACTTCCTTCTGTATTTAGTACTTGGAAGAGCATAGAACTGATTTTAAGCACTCTAAGGAAATATTTGACCCACATTATTCATATAAATTATTTTATCTCTTGATTTATGTAATATGTGTGTCTGAGATGGATGATATGTTTCATTGAGATCACTATAAGAAGAAAATCCAAACAATGTTAAAATTAAGCATTAATAATTCATGCATTTTTAGACATTTGTTTCAGTTAAATAAAATAGAAATGTAGCCACATAAAAATCCATACAGTTTTAAGCTGATTAGATCAATAAAGTATGATCTCATGAAGCATTTTAATATTATTCTTCCTTTCTACGCTGACATCAGAAAAGCATCTTCCTTACCTTTTTTGTGTAGAATACTACAAAACTGTTAAATGGATATATTCTAAAATCATTCAAAGCATTATATTAGTTGAAATGAACTTCTTTGTAAGATTTAGTACTCTAGATAATTATAAAAATGATGAAAAATAAAAATAAACCTAAGCATTCTCTCCAAGTGGTTGTACAACTCTCTGTTGTAGCTGACTGTCCTCCTCACACTGCAGTTCTATTCATTCAATTCATATTGAATTCTGTTCTTGTCTGAAAGGGACCATTGCCTAGTATGGGGAAGACAGACCTGATTGACTGATCTTCTGTGCAAGAATTCCTAAAGAAATACTGCAAAGATCCAAAAATCACAACCTGCTGCTCCATCGATGAGTTTGAATGGAAATGGTGCTGAGAGAGATCAATTGAACCTACCAGAGACATTGCCAGCAGTAGGAAAGTCTCTCTTAAATTAGTCTTCATTAAAAACAATGTAGGAAAAATTACAAAATCTACACATTTTGAATGCAGTGGCTTTGAAAAGAGTAGAAAAGTCAAGAAAATATAGTCTTTTTTAAACCACAGTTTGAATATCTGTTTTCTCTAAGGACTGTAGTAATGTTACACTGTTCTAACAGAAATACTACCCTATAGCTTTGATTATCTAAATATCTGGGATATAATAAAAGCTGAATAGGAGGTTGTGTGAGAAGAATCTCTTAAAATGTACACATTATGACATAGTTTGTCATTTTCATTGTGTTTCTTTATTCCAATGAAAACACTTAAAAAACACATTTATGGTTTCCTTAAACCGGTATTGCTAAATTTAAGTCCAAAATAAGTAGGTATTTTAGGGGAAATTAAAATATATTTCTAACATCCATAGAAGAAAATAATTTCCTTTAAAACCAGACAAATCTTGATTTTTTGTATTTTTTCCCCAAAATGGCTTTTGGAAGTGATTTAATAGAATTTTAATGCTTCTGAGTTAATAAATTTGTGTTACCATAGCTATATTTTATGATACTAGGATCATTAATACTTATGGGGGCATAGTATAATAATTCAAAAACCTTACTAGTATCTTGCTTTAATTTGCTGTGTGATGAAATTCACTAAGATATTTCCTATGCTATGAGAGACACATTTAGTAGAAGATTTATATTATCCATCTACACCAGTATCTTCAAAGTATTCTTGCAGTATGTCATAGTTTTCACCTCCTTCTATTTCATTTTGTGATACAGTAGTGACCTTATATGATACTGTATAAAACATAAATTAACTCAGTAGATTCTTTAGTCCAAAGCTTCCAATCTAGAATACATGTTTCTACAACTTTTAGTTTATAACTGCTGTTACTGTTTTTACATCTTTATTATTTAATTTTTTTCTCTTCATCAGTTTTAGATAGTTTTGGTCTCTGAAAGGAATAAATAAAGTCTACCATATATTCAGATCATTAGGTAATAAAATTTAGCAGTATTTATTCTGGATAAAAAGTACCTTCTCAGAACAGACCATAAAAATAGTTTTTACAGAGAGAGTAATACAAGCTTTGATTAAATGTTCCCTAAAGTAATAATACTGATAGCAATTCTCTAGTATCTTGGCTTACACATTTTAGTACAGATATGGATAATTTTACACAAATGAGCCCTTGGAATACCTAGAAATTTTTGATCTCCCTGGCCACAGATATTGTGTGCACACTTGTGTGACTGCCACATTGTTATGACTGCATAGATTAATGTTCTGCTTCTGACAAGGACCAAAAAATAGAGATTCTGAAATTCATGGTTTCTACATGAAGAAAGAGAGGACCCAGTGTGTTTGTTCAGATCCTTATTTACCCTCACTGCTATTAATTCCTTCACTGTGGAAAGTTCATTGGCATTATTTCATCCTATCATATGGCTTGTGTTTGGTTGTTTGAACAAGACACTACTTGCCTAGTCTGCATGTAGCATTATGCTTCACTTTGCAGAACTTCATGCCTTGAAAGAAACAGTGCCAATCTAAATGGTGATCTGAATAGGTTCCATTCTTACCTTTCAGTCACACTTGAGGTACACAGGGCCCACATCAGCTCTTTTGATGAGCTAGATCTGCAGCATCTGACTTCAGACTAGGAGAACCACAGAGGTCTTGTCTTTCCAAATGATGACAGTTCTGTTTGTGCTACTGCTTCTTTTGTTTCTCCTCCCATAGTACTCGACTTCAAACCTCTTCATAATGTCCTTTGTCCTGGTACAACTTTAGACTTCAGATGGGATACTACATCACTTAGTGAGAAAGACCCAGCTATGGAAAGAAGATTATTTTTTCAACCTGAGTTTTCTCATTCAGTTCATTGTATATTCAAGGAAGAGCCTGGACTGACAGAATGCAGAATGTAGTGCAGGGGCAGGAGCAGCCAGGTGAAGGCATTTTAAACTAAAATTTATTTGAAAAGCTGCCTTCTAACAACCTATTGCTAGCACATTGGACTGAGAGAGGAGAAAGGTGTTTCTGAGGAAACATAAGGTCCCAGAACCATAGCAGAGAAGTCAAAAATTGTGTGTTCCCTGGAAAGTGTCACTTTTAACACACTGGCTTTGACCTTACCCAATAATGCTCTTAGTATAATTTCATCTCAGATGAAATGTTGGTAGAAACCTGCCTAATCCTTCTTGTTTATGAAAAGTTCACTTCTAGCTATTAATACGTGGTTTCCTCCAGTTCTTTAGTGTTTTATAAAGCATATGGAGGCTTCTTACATAAATATTAGGTAACAAGAATATCAGTATGGTATAAAGAATTACTTTCTGCCACAAAAAAATTGTGGAAAGGGAATGATTATTATCAATCAACTTACAATTTATCTAGAAAAGAATAAAGTTTGAGAAAAGCACTTTTCCTTATCAAATTTTATGATGAAATGTAGGCATTGCTATGACAATGAATTAATTTTTTTCTATCAATATTGACTGACGTAACTGATAGCTTATTCTTTGCTTCTTTATTGACTGAGTCCTGAGTTCTTTTTTCTTGGTTTTATTGTTGTGGAGTTTTGTTTGTTTGGTTGGTTGGTTGTTTTTGTTTTGTTCTGGTTGGTTGGTTGGTTAGGGCTTTTTGATTTCATTTTGTTTGGTTTGTTTTTTTCTTGTCCAACACTCTTGTCAGACTACATTTACAGTTTTGTAGAAGAGTGAAGGACTGAGGCTGCTAAAAGTTTTTTGACAGATTGCCTCTTTTCTGTCTACCAATAAACCTATACCACTAGGAAGATTTCGTTCTTTATTAGTGTTTCTGGTTGGGTTCTGTTGTTGTTGTTGTTTGTTTTTTCCCTGAAATTAGGCCTTATTTTATTTAGTCCTGGGATGCAGGATTTTAATGTGTTGTCATAGAATCCTAGAACGAGAATCCTATGATGGTTTCTGTTGGAAGGGACCTTAATCATCCCATTTTAACCCCAGTGCCATGGGCAGGGGCACCTTCCACTAGACCAGGTTGCTCAAAGCCTCATCAAACCTGACCTTGAACAATTTCAATGGTGGGACAGCCACATCATACCTGGGCAACCTGTTCCACTGTCTCACCAACCTCACAGTGAAGAATTTCCTCCAAATATCTAACCTAAACCTACTCTTTTTCAACTGAAACCATTCCACCTGTCCCTATGCCCAGCTTAGGAGAAGTCCCCAGGTCTCTGATCATCTTCGTGCCCTTACTCTGAACTTGCTCTAACAGCTTTATGTTCTTCAATGGTCTTCTTCAAACAGCTCTATCTTCTATGTTCTTCCCCTCTCACCCTGTTGGCCATGCAGCCCAGGATATGGCTGACTTCCTGGGCTGCAAGCACAGATTGCTAGATCTTGTTAAACTTTTCATCAACCAGCATCCAAGTTCTTCTCTTCAGGGGTGTTCTCAATGCATTCTTCACTTGGGATTTCCCTGACCCACATAGAGGACCTTGCACTTGGCCTTATTGAATTTCATTAGGTTGGCATGAACCCACCCCTCAAGACTACCAGGATCCCTCTGGATGGCCTCTCTTCAGCATGTTGGACACACCAGATAGTTTGACATCATCAGCAGACTTGGTGAGAGTGCACTCAATCCTACTGTCCATGTCATTGATGAAGATATTAAACAGCACTGGTCCCAGTATGAACCCACTGAGGAACTCCACTCATTGTTGGTCTATACTTGGACACTGAGCAGCTAATTGCAAGTTTTGAGTGTGAACATCCAGCCAGTTCCTTAACTATTGAATGGTCTGCCCATCAAGTCCACGTGTCTCTAGTTTAGAGACAAGGATGTTATGTGGGATAATGTCAAATGCTTTTCATTGTTTTCAGTTTCTTAGTTCTTAGTTTTTAATTCTTCAGTTCTGATATCTTATTCCCTGTGTTCACTGTTTGTTTAATATTTTCCCATTTTGTTTCTAATTTTTACCTTCATTTTGACAGAAGTGAATTTCATCAAGTTTTTCCTGTTTCTTTAGAGAGGATGATTTCTTCTATTTGGACCTTGCTTGAAATGAAAATCAGTTCTTTCCACTGAAAGATAACTCAAAGCAAAGGTGTAAGAAATTCTTGCTTTTTCTTTTTGTTTCTCAAGGGAAGTTATGTTAGCTATTATTCTGTTACTCAAACTCTTCAGCACATAGGGAAGGTCATTCAGAAATCTAATGAGAAAACATATGACATTATGCTTTCAGTATGCAATCTCACCTTTACAGGAAGAATTTATTTGTGTGCAAGTTACTCTGCCTTTGCCAGCTGAGCAAAGGTAAAGTTGTATAAGGTCTCTAGTGTGGATGCAATTATATCATATGAAAACACCATGTACTTGTACAGATTAGGCTTTAGCAGTTCAGAAAATGTTTCACAGTGTTTCTTACATTTTGACTATATAGGTACAGCTAAAAAAAAATAAGAATAACTAGCTTTCTTTACTTTAAGATGAATCACATCTGAGCTGTACAATGTAATAATGTCCTTTATCAGAATTGGGTGGACAGATGTTTTATGTTAGGTTTATGCACTGAACTCTGAATTTTTTCAGTGAATACAGTTTGATCTGTATAAAGTTTTTAGGATATATATATATATTTCAAGATTTAATGAATTTCTGGAACAAACTACTAAAATAAATAACTGATAGTATATTAAGCTTTTTATTGTTTCTTTGCTATCTAAAAATCATATAGAATACTGGGTTAGAAGGGATCTCAAGGATCACCTGATACAACCTTTCTAGGAAGGAACATGGTTTAGATGAGACAGCCCAGAACCCTATCAAGCTGAGTCTTAAGAATGACCAGGCAAAACCAATCCATAGTATAATAATAATAACGATAATAAAAAGCCAAAAAAAGACATATGAGCATATTAGTAGTGCGAGGTTGCAGTAATATTCACAAAAGCACATCCATATGCTATGTAAGCATACGGTGGGGTTTGTGTGACTGTTTTAAAAAGTAATGACCTTTTACATGTCTTACTTATACCTGAACAAAACTTGTGTGTTTATGAGACCAATATAAAAAAGGGTATTAATGGCTATAGCTAACATGAAATGCAGGCTGTGATATGGACAGGAGCTATCTGGTTTATGCTCATTTTAACGCAAAATAAATATATAAGTTTGGAGGAAGTAATTGATGCTGAAAATAAAGCTAACTCTTCTGTGATTTATTAGATATTTTTTACTTAGATTTCCAAGGTAGTGAATTTTTGGAAATTTAACTGCTAGTGGTGGAACACAACAGTGATCAGGAGCGTATCCTTTTCTACTACCTGCTTGGAAAAATTCAACCTTTTCTGCCAGATGTGGATACTAAAGCTGTCAATACCTTTATCACCTCTTAGCTGGAGTACTGAGAAAAACTCTCTGTAAAAACATTCCTATTGAGTTTATTCAGAGTCTGAAACTGGAGTTGTATGTGCTGTTCTCGTGACATCTGTAAGAGGTTAAAATGTTATTTGCTTATTTGTTGATGGTTTTCTTTCACTGTTTTCAGAAGTTGTCACTTCAGCAACCTTTTATGTGACTTTCTAACCAAGTTCTATCATGAAGAAGGGTTCATTATTACAGAATATGTAAGTCTATATTGTCTAGAAAGAAATTTTTTGAGGGCTGTGATAGGTTCACATCTTCCAGAAAAGCAGAAGTGGTCATATTAGGAAGCAGTGAGCCTCTGTGCTTGATCTGGGAAGGATAATCTGTTTGCAGAGATCTGCTGCAGCCAGAGCAGTCTGCCTGACCAAGCTGATGTGGGCTATAGCAACTTTCTGAACTTGCTAACTCTTCTTTTCCACATGCTACTTAATATATACATTTTTGCCTTTAAAATACTAATTGAGCTACACCTTTCCTTACCTGAAAGGTTTCTTCTTTGCTCTGAGGTGACTTTATAGCAACTTTTCAGTATTTGAAGGGGGCCTACAAGAAAGCTGGGGCAGGGCTTTTTGTGTGGCTGTGTAGTGAGAGGGCAAGGGGAAAATGGTTTCAAATTTGAATAGGGGAGATTTAGGTTAGGCATTAGGAAGAAATTCTTTAAGCTGAGGGTGGTGAGACACTGGCACAGGTTGCCCAAGGAAGTTGTGGCTGTCCTCTCCCTGTCAGTGTTCAAGGCCAGGTTGGATGGGGCCTTGAGCAACCTGGTCTGGTGGGAGGTGTCCCTGCCCATGCAAGGGGGTTGGAACTAGATGATCCTTAATGTCCCTTCCATCCATAGTCATTCCATGATTCTATGATTCACTTTTTCACAAGTGAAATGTTTATCTACCCTTTTCTTTTTTTCATTTTTCTTTTTTTTATTTTTTTTTTTATTGTAAGAATCTAGAGGTAAAAGTTCTCTACAGCATTCTATGATGATTTATTCATTAATATACCACCAGAAAGCATTCTCTGATATGCAGCTTGAATTTTTCCATTCTTAGTTTAATCCTATTACTACTGTTTAAATCCCTGTTTATCACCCTGCATGATTCTTCCCCTGCCTTAGATTTCCACTCCCAAGTGTAAATCGACAGTTATCAAGTCATCACCCCCCATTTCAGCAAAGAGTAAGCCATGGTGTATTTTATATATTTCATAATATTCATTCTGTATTCCTCTACATGCCCAACAGTTTTTTGCTAGTTTTTATTGTCCAAAATGTCTAATTTCTGAGTATATTTTCAGTAATAATAAACCTGAAGAACAGCATAGCTTTCAGGAGGCTGAGAGGACACGTTATAGCTCTCTTCAGGTACCTCAAGGGGGGGTTGGAGCGAGGAGGGAAAAAGCATCTTCTCCTTAGAAAAACATGATGGGACCAGAGGGAATGGATGGAAGCTGCACCATGGGAGGTTTAGGCTAGATGTTAGGAAATATTTTTTCACTGAGAGGATTGTCAGGCGTTGTAATGTCCGGCCCAGGACAGTGATGGAGTCACCATCCCTGGAGGCATTTAAAAGGCATTTTGACCCGGTCCTTAGGGACATGGTTTAGTAGTTGACTGTGGTGTCAGTCAAAGGTTGGACTGGATGATCTTGGAGGCCTCATCCAACCTATAACATTCTGTGATTCTGTGCTTCTTGAATGACACAAATACCAATGGAAGTTAAATAGTTGGTTTTGTACTGGGTAGGTACAAAGAAGAAAGCTATTAGGGCCATAATGTGTCCCTTTTCTTTAAAAAAACCTAAAAGCAGTGGTGACTTTATAATTTACATCTAAAATGTTAATTAAGTTCTATTAGAAATATTGTCCAATTCACTGTCTGCTGTGATCAGTCCAATAATAGTAGCATTCAATGGCTGTATTATCAAATTGAGTAGAAACTCAACTCAGCCACTGAGATCCATTCCTGCCAGGCACTACATGAGCACAAGAAGACAGTCTTATCAGCAAGAAGCCCATGGTCTAAGTAAGCCCAAATAACTAAGACAAGATAGCAAAGAAGGACTTAATTAAGAGCACAGCTGGAATTAGAAGGAAACAAGGAGACAGTAGTTAGCATGGTGGAGTGGGGTTCAGGTATAGAATGTCCTGGATCTCTTTTAAGACAGTAGTTTACTTTCTCCCATTGAACATGTACTTTGAGTAATTTCCCTTAAAATGCTTCCCTCAACAAAAAACTTTCTTTTTCCATTTTCTACATTTCTGATCTCTCCAGAAGAAATTGTACTTAATCTATGCCCTAACTGATCCATGCTTTGCTACTTCTGTCTATTTCTGTTTCATGTTTAATTGTCTTTTTCATGTTTAATTGTCTGCCTGTAGTATTCTCCAGTCTTTGCAGATAATGGGATAATATATTGATAAAGTTTTACATATTAGGGAAATTTTTAATATTTTTAACACATAAAATACATAATACAATAATTACAAAACAGCAAATAAATTCACCTGTATCAGAGTACCTGCCAGTAAAGATGTTTTAAATTTTTTTTCATTGTATAGAGGGAAAAAACCAAAGTAAGTGTTGCATACGAGGGATGTGTATTTGTACCCCTGGGTTGCATCATCCTTTCCTTTCAGGAGGAAATTTACAGTGCTACATCCTGTCACTGTGGCCTGAAGGTATTACCTCAGCTTAGGACTTCTGTGTTACAGAATGATTCTCTTTTGTTAAAGAAAGTAAAACTAAATCTATGACAACCACACACAAAACAAAAAAATCTGTAAATCTGGATTGCTTGGCCCATAACTTTATGCCCACATATTTAGAATTAAAAACAAACAAACAAACCAAACCAAACCAAACCAAACAAACAAAACCACAAAAAACCCCCAAAAGACCCACGGTCGTTGTGCTATT
>JAAWXA010000021.1:3989218-4067162 GCA_038090715.1 Florisuga fusca
TAATAATAGGAATAGAGGAAATGGCTGGAAGTTTCTCCAAGGAGGGGTTAGACTAGATATTAGGAAGAATTTCTATACTGAGAGAGTAGTTAGATTTTGGAACAGCCTTCCCATAGAGGTGGTGGAAGCACCGTACCTGGAAGTATTAAAAAACTGTGTCAATGAGGCACTTTGGACTATGCCCTAGTGGGCATGGTGATATAGATATAGGCAAACATATTTCATTTATTTTACTGGAGAGGAGGTTGACAGTTGGATGTGGTTATCTTAGAGGTCTTTTTCAACAGTGACAATTCCGTGATTCTGTGAATTTTAGCAGTCCTTTTTTTACCATTCAGTTGAACAGATTTTTTGGGGATCTCACCAGATCTTGTCTTATGCCCCTGTATCATCTCAAAGAACGTATTTTCCTATGTATGAATACATATCTTAGATAATATTTCTACTGTAGATTCTTGGACATCCCACTACAGATATCTTCCTTGTTGAAATTTAAATGTATTTTCCAACTTTTATTTCCTATTTAATTTTATTTTCCTACTTTCCTACCTGTAAACACTTTATCTTAACTGAAAACCATTAGCAGTCTCAATAACTTTTGGTGAAGGAGTTTATCATAAGTGTTTTGGAAGCTTAAGTTATGTTAAATAGTTTCCCTGTTATTTAATATACTGGGTTTGAGTGGCCAGCTTTTGGCAGCAAGGGGGCTACTAGTGTGGCTGCTGTGAGAAGCTCTTAGAAACTTCCCCCATGTCCAAAAGAGCCACTGCCAGCCTGCTCCAATATGGAACTGCTTCTGGCCAAGGCCAAGACCATCAACGACTGTGGTAGCACCTTTGGGATAATGCATTTAAGAAAAGGAAAAAACTGCTGTGGAACAGCTTCCAGAGAAGGGAGTGACAACATGTGAAACAACTTTGCTGTGATGTTTCATTCAGCAGAATTGTCTTTGCCTCAAATGACAATGGCAAGTGGAATGTTGGACTCCTGATAAGCACAGTGACTGAAAAAGTCAGGTGAGAGGTCTCGCCCAAATAAAGCTGGCAATGAGCTGAGCCCCTAGCCAAGGACTGGCTCATGACTCTTGGGCTAGATAAGGACCAGCTCAGACAATAACTCTGGTGTGTTTACAATGGGGAGAGAAATGTGGAAGAAGCAACATTCCTGAAGTTTGAGTTTGCCATGGGAGCAGTAAGAAACTCCAGCAGTGCGTAAGGAATGCCAATGTGTTCATTATTCACTGCCTGGGGTTGAACTGCTGCCCTATCCTGGATGAGATCCCCACCCCAGGAAGGAGAATTGTCAGAACTTCAAGGGATGGGGGTGTGGTGATACCTTTCTCTATTACTTTCTCTCTCTTTCTCTTTGTCTCTCAACATACTTACCAAAACTTTACAGAGTTGCTTTGTTGTCTACCAAATAGAACTTTCTGTTTGCACCCAGCCCCTCATCGTTGGACTTGGTTCTCACAGGATCCAAATAATAAGTTACACTGATCATAGGATGGATCATAGCATCTGCAGACATCCAAGTCAGTGCAGAAGGAGGGGGAGAAAGTGCTTCAGGAACCAGAGCAGAGATTCTCTTGCATCTTGTGAAGACCATGGTGAGGCAGTCTGTTCCCCTGCAGCCTATGGAGGTTAATGGTGAAGCAGATATCCACCAGCAGCCCATAGAGGACCCCACACCTAAACAGGTGGTTGCCTGAAGGAACTGTGACCCAGTGGAGAACCTTGGCTGGAGGAGGCTCTTGGCAGGACCTGTGGACCCAGGGAGAGGATCTACTGGTGCAGTTTTTTAGGCAGGACTTGTGACCCTGTGGGGGATGCAAACTGGAGCAGTCTGTTCCTGAAGGACTGCACTCTGTGGAAGGGACCCACACTTGAGCAGTTTTTGAGAAACTGCAGCCCATGGGAAGGATTTTTTTTTTAATTTTATTTTGTTTTTAATTGAAAAGGTCTATGGAGGACTGTCACCCGGGGGAAGGACCCCAGTCTGAAGCAGGTAAGAACTGTGAGGAGTCCTTCTCCTGTGGGGGAAGGAGAAGCAGAGAAAATGTGTCCCGAACAGACAACACTCCCATTCCCCTGCCTCGCTGATAGGTAGGAGGCAGAGAAATTTGGAGTGAAGTTGAGCCTGGCAAGAAGGAAGGAGTGGTGGGAGGTGTTGTCAGAGTTGGATTTTATTTCTCTTTATCCTACTCTGGTTTTATCTGTGATAAACAAAATTAATTTTTCCCCAAGTGCAATCTGTTTCCCATGATGGTAACTGCTGAGGGATCTCATTCTATCCTTATCTCAACCCATGACCCATGTATTTTTTCACCACTGTCCGTCTGAGGAAGGGGAGTAATACAGCAGCTTTGGTGGGCACATAGCATCCATCCAGGGTCAACACATTAGATTTAATATATACTTAGCTTTCATAAAGATTATTAATCCATTAAGAAAATTTTCCTAGTGTGATCTTAACATACATTCATTTAGGTGTTTATAACATTTTTTTTCCCCCCCAAAAAATTTCCAAGTAATTGTCAACATTTGCAAGACTCACTGGTCAGCATTTCTCAGAATTAGTTTTATTCATTCCTTTACTTTTAGCAGACTGATATGGAGGAGGTAATTTCTAATAAAACAGGAGTAAACAAAAGACTTAATACTTCTTTTGTATTTGAAAACAATTAATATAATGGCTCATAACACAGGAAGATGCTGAGTTGTCCTCTGCTTCACTAATTGGAGAGTTTGTTAAACAACATCTACTAGAGATAAATATTTTAAATTATCTGGCCAGCGTAATTTACATCAAAGAGTAGTGAAAGTGCTGGCAAACTTCTCAAAGTTATTGATGTTTATTATTTTTAAGTCTTGAAATAGTGAATTAAAAAATCCATGAATACAGAACAGTATTTACTTTGCTCCACAATTAAAAATTGGTAATCAAATTGACTTAGGTAGCTGGCTTGACATTAGCTTTATGTTTAGTAAAATCTTGATAACACTTATACAATCTAATTATAAATAATGTTAGCTAATGTGCTTTCAAGAATAATATATTTTTGGTTAAATAAACTCATTATATTTTTGATTTCCAATGAATGTGTGTAGATTTAATAATTTAAACATTTCACCTGGTAGCACATGATATTCTGACTAAAAAACCTGAACATTAAGAACATACACAAATGGGCTTAAATGTTAGATCTAAGAACTCCTTGTCAGCAATTATCATTGGCTCTAACAGAGATCTGCAAGGATATAAAATTGGCCAGTTGCCTTATTTAAAGTAAATATAAAGTCACTGTAAATCAAATAAAATCGTGCTATAAGAAGTGTTGCCTGCTATGTCTAAAGAACGAGGACTAAGTCCTGAGAAGCAGTGATTTGGAGAATAATCTAGGGGTTACATGGGGAAGCAATGGAATGTTGATACCTAATGCAACATCATAGTGACAAAAAAAAAAAAAAAAAAAAAAAAGAAAAGAGTGACAGATTGCTTCTGGAGTATATTACATTTTGGATGCATAAGCAGAAAAATTGAGGAAAAGGAGGCAGTGACTTTTTTGTCATTTAAGATATTGGTGAGATTGATAAAAAATTGGAAAGGGTTTGGGAATGAGGTGGAAAATAATTCAAAGGCTGCAGAAAGCATCTTACAGTGGTAGACTATAATTCAATCTTCTTTCTCTTTCAAAAACTAGATTTTGAGGTGACTTATACTCAAATGTGCTCACAAGAAAGAAATATCAGCAAGCAAAAGTTTCTTTAATCTAATTGAAAAAGGCATAAAAACTTTGACATTGAAAATAATAAGTTTTAAAGAAGAGAGGCACGCTTTTAAAGTATGGCTTGCTACAAAAAGGAAATGGGGCTCTCTTCTCACTGCAGGAGGCAAGCAGCATTCATTTCTTTTCTTCCAAGATTTCTCACTCTTCTTCCCTTGAAGGAATTCAATTCTTGCTGTGCCAGTTAATGTCCTCCAGACCTGTCACGCAGTCCTATAATTTTTTATTTATTTATTGTTTAATGTTTTTATTTTTATTTTCCTTATTTTTATAATTTATCTTTACCTTTATCTATCTTTGTCTTTATTTTTATTATTTTATGTTTATTTTTAATTTTTTTCTTAGAATATGGTACATCAAGTAAAGCTATGACAAATTATGGAAAAAAATGAATGGGGTAATCATTCTGTTGTTAGCTGTGTCTAGTGTTCAAGTTCCTAATTAGTTATGTATGGGAAATATATGTATGATTTTAATAAATAACAGATGGATGAACAGAAGTATCTCATCAAGTAAACTATCAATTCTCTCACCCTTTTAAACTGACACAATTATTGTTAATAATTCCACCTGTTCTGTGGTAGAAATTTTTGGTGTTACTTTTAGATAACAAAGCAACTTACACAAAAGGTCTAAAGGGTTCATTGTGGTTAGAAGGAAGACGATGAAAATGCAAACTTACATACAAGTCAACTTCACCGAGTTTATATAGCATGACAGAAGTGGTTATGGAAACTGGTGAGAATCTGGGAAATAAGCAGATGGAAATTGTGGACTAACCAGAGAAACATGAATCTTGGCATTATGTAGATACACTACATAAATTCTGGTAATTTTCAGTATTCCAGTTTTGCTCCATATTCTAAGCCTAAACCAGGAGAAACTAATTAAAATTAATTAAAAAATAAAATAAAAAAATATAGTTTTCTTCAGTTTGCTTCTTTCAGAGAAGCCATTCTATTGACCTCATAAAATATTTATCTTTGCCTTTCTAGCTGTATGAAATGGTTCTTTTTGGTAGAGGATAGGGGTCAAACAGAAGATGGTAGAGCAGTGGTAAGGGTGAGTTACTTACGAACAAAAATTAATATATATTCTGATTTTAGAAGATTGCTAATACTACTCAACTGATAGCATTGTTAGAGTATTCAGTGGGATTTTTTTCCCTCTTGTTCTCAGAGTTTTCAGTAAGATATGACAAGTTCTGTTAGTGGAACTGAGGGCCACATACTGTCCATGAACAAAAGAAGTGTAAAGAGGACAGCAGACCTCTAACTTCCTTGTTTTTATGGAGAAATCGATGTCTGTTTTGGTCTGTGTAACTTCTATATTTTAACTTTCGGAGGCTGAAAATTTAAAGAGGTATAAACCAAAAGAACATGGAAACTATAAATGGGATTTCATTTTAAATCAAATGTAAATTCTCTGGGTAAAGACAGGGATGATAATGGTTTAAAAGATATGATCTAAATTCCTTTAAAAAAAAATGCTCTGAAACTATTCAGGGATCACCTTTCTTCTCAGTGATCTTATTGTTACTCTTCTTGCCCGTACGCTCTTACTTTATCCTTCACTTTTAGACTTTGTTCTGCAGATCCACCTT
The DNA here is from genome assembly GCA_038090715.1 of Florisuga fusca. Classification (NCBI taxonomy): domain Eukaryota; kingdom Metazoa; phylum Chordata; class Aves; order Apodiformes; family Trochilidae; genus Florisuga; species Florisuga fusca. Next base: position 3,994,606 of record JAAWXA010000021.1, read on the forward strand.
TAGAGAATATGCAAATATGTGAAAAGTACTAATTTATTTTTCTTCAATAGATTATGCTGGAAAAAAATTGTTCTTATGAATAAGGTACATGGTTGGTCCATTGTTGTATGAAGATATTTTAAAAAAAAAGAGCTATTGTACAGAAGTGTGCATATGCTGCACGAGTAAAATCAGTTTCTCATGTTCTAACTTTTAGAATAATAAAATGAACAAGAAAATGAAACAACAGAAGTTTTGCATCATTCCTTTAACACATACCTAATATTTAATGAAAGACAAAATTACACATTTTAAATATCATATTCTCTGTGTTATGCAGAGTATGGTAAGCATTTTCAGTGATTTTTTTTTTTTTAATTTATTTATTGAAATCGTAGAATCATAGAATGGCCTAGGTGGGAAGGGACCTTAGAGATCATCAACTCCAACTCTCAGCTAGCCTAGGTTGCTCAAGGACTTATCCAGCCTGGCCTTGAACACTTCCAGGGCAAGCTTCTCTGGGCAATCTGTTCCAGCATCTCACCACCCTTGTACTGAAGAACTTCTTCCTAATATCTGGTTTAAACCTATTCTCTTTCAGTTTGAATACATTTCTCCTTGTCCTATTGTTGGCCACACATGAGAAGTCTCTCTCCAGCCTTCCTGTAGGTTCCCTTAAGTCACATCCAAATATGGAACACAGACATCATAGTATTTTGATTTTTCTTTCAAAATCATTCTTAAAATAATCTTTTGTCACTAGTCCATATTCTTTCCTGGACTGAACAGGAGTCGTTATTGAAACTACTATCAATAATCACAGATGAACAAAGATGCCTCCAAAGGTATTAAGACCAGAAGCAGAGATATCCCAGTGCTCAGAGAGTGAATGTCATCTGTCTCTAGAGGAAAAGCTTCCAATCTATACTCTGGCAATGTGCCAAGTCTGGGAAGAGAAAACAGCTCCATATGTGTACTGAAATTTCTCAAGGGAAGATTTAATTCAAATATGAAAGAAGATCAGTTATTTCAAAAATATGAAGGAAAACATGTGGACTTCTGCCAGGGTTGTTTTTTTTTTCCTTTCTCTTTTTTTGTAACAGGTGCTCTTAACATTTTTTTTTTGGACATTTATACTGCCCAAAAATTGAGAGCTGGTATAGCTCTTTGATCGATGTATCAAAATACAGAACCATGTTTTTATAGGTATGCCCATATAAAAGGCTTTTTCTGACATTAAAAAGTTTGTGAGGAGTATAAAGAATACTGTATTACAACTTGTCAACCTTTTCTATTCACTTTTTGATAATTTCTGTAGTGAAAGTGTTTTGCTCAGAAATTACGGTATGATAAATAGGACCGCTATTTCAAATTATTTAACTGGTAGCTCTATAAAGCACTTAAGAACATTGACACATGGTTCACAGTTTCTTGCACTACCACTGTTTTCTTCCCTTTTTACTTTCTGAGTCAGAAGAACTTTAGAAATGGAATGTACATGTTAAGATTTCTGTTTCTTCATATTTATTATAAGAGCACCCACAAGGTGCTATGTGTTTTCCTATCACATTAAATCAAAATTCTTTTTCTACAGAATAAACATTCAAAAAAAATTAATACAGTTTTGATAGTGGCCTTGATTTATTTATGTGTCCATTGAATCTAGTGAGAAGGAATTTTTTTTCTTCATTGGAGTGGTTACCATTAACAATTTTTCAGTGGCCCTTGCAAGTAAATCACATTACATTACCACATTTCTACTATATTTACAGTACTTCCTTGTCATTGCTTTCATAGCATATCTGCAATAATAGGACTACAATATAAATGGTATGGTTTCATCCCTTAAAAGCAAAACTGGAAAGCTAATGGCAAATACCTCCATTTTGGAAATAATTTTCCTTCTGAAACAAAAGAATCTTTGATGTTTTTCTGTTCCTCTTATGTGTAGGATGGATTTATAAGTACATTGCTCTTGGTTACATATTTTCAGGTAAAAGTCACTGTAATAAATATGCTTAACATAAAAAATATTTTAAAAAATTTATATGCTGCTGCTTTCCTGATACCAATTTTTGACAGTAAACAAATCAAGTTTTATAGGGAGCTGGTATGGAGCTATACTACAATACGACTCCAATTACCTCATACATAATAACATCATGGTAGCTATTTTATTCTGTTGCACCAATACAAGGAAGAGAGAATGGAGTAAGAATTTGCTCACTTTCATTCATTTTCTGCTGGAGTTGCAGCTTGTCATCTGCCCTATATTCTCCTGTCCAGATGTACCTTCATCTTCTTCCTTAATTTTCTCAGCAGAGGAAAGTTGTTTGGTTTTTTTTCCCTATGGAGAATGAGGGGAAAAACTTACTCTTCCAACATACTGGGCTTTAATGGCAAACGCAGTCTGAGGCGCAGGTTGTCACAAAGGCTAATATTCCTCTTATTTTAATTTCAACACCAATTGCTTCTTGATCCTGAAAAGTTGTTTTTCTTAATATTTGTACTAGTTTCTTGCTTGTTTATTTACTTTCTTGTTTGTTGTGTTCTTTTTACACTCCCTAAAATGATAGGTCTATCAGATCACAAAAGTTCTTTCAGTGAGCATGATTGAGCGGTTTATGGTTAAGATTCCTCCAGCTACTAGTGGTTTTGAGGAAGCTGTTAACAAAAGATGGTGTTACCTTACCAGAGTGAAATCTAGTTCAGAATATTTTAGGCATCTTTATATAAAGTGTAAGTGTAAAATAACATCAAGTGCATTTTATACATTTTGTACACATATATATGTACTTATATACACACATGTGTATATATATATATGCACATAGAGGTGGGGTGGTTTTTTTTGTTTTTTTGGGGGAAATACAGAACTTTGATAAAATATTTATTCCAGTATATTCAGCCATTACTGCCTCCTGTTTAGGCTTGGTATGAGCATCACTCTGATAATGACCTTTTATGACTACTGGTCAAAAGCTAGATAAATCTCATCTTTAATTAAATAATTAACAATTACAGATTTGTTGGTTTTATTTTCCTTTTTCTTTTTTCTTTTTTTTTTCCCCCAGAAACACTACACAGAAACACTGTCTTTTTTGCTTCTGCCAAGAAAAAGGCCAAGGAAACTATTGTCAATATATTTTAAAAAATCTCTAAATAGGCTTGTAGTACATAATATTATATTTGTAACCTTCAAGAAGAGACCTTAGAAGGTGCTAAACAGATGAAACTATTAATGCACTGATAGTTAGCTCTAAATGCACTGAAGTTAGCAAAGTATTTTGTTAAACCCAAAGGGTAACTACCTACTGTCTATAGTTCTCTCTTAAATTTAAATTTGTAACCTCACCTAGACAGAAATGAAAAGACAGAGAAAAGATTTTACTTTAAAAGGTTGTGGTTTTCCTTTTTTCCTGTATTAGAAACTGAAGTAGATGTCATGGGAAAGAAAATCAAGAAAAAACAGATGTCATGTGTCACTTATTGATACTAAGCAAGTAGCAGTTTGAATCCATTGAGACTCAGTATTGTATGTTTATGGGTTTATTTAAATTGCTAAAATGGAATACTTTCATGCCTTTAAATATTTTATGATTCATGGCATTTGTGTTTTAGAATCTTATCCATGTGTCTTGTGTGATGGCAGATTTTTTCAGCAGCTTTTATTTGTTTTAAGATAGCAGCAAATTACACCTTTAAAACTTAGGTGACAGAAGGAAAAAATAATGGGAAGGTGGAAAAGTAAATGTATTCATAAGCTGACTAAATGTTGCTTGCAGGAAGCAAAGACACATCCTGAGTGTTCAAGGATTCCCACATAAGCAGAATAATGTGAATTAAGCCAATTTCATTTTCATCTGTAATTGTAGCATAAACCAAGTATCGAAGGGTTTGTGGTTTTCAATATTTTTATGTAGCATTTAATCTTTTCCCCTGTAATTTTTAATATGATATATACTTTTTTGCAATTTAAAAATAGTTTTGAAGATGTGCTTGAATTAATTGAGCTTTGATGTGTCAAAAGTGTACATATTTTTAAGGATACAAAGATTTTATTCTAAATTTCCTTAAGAAAGAAGAACAATCACCCATTCTGGTACAGATGTGAGCACCAACCCTACCAAAATAAATCTCACTGTATTCTGAAAAAAAGTGCTGTAACTTGGGGTATTTTTATTACACTGCCATTGTCCACCAGCAGCAATTTCCTACTGGGCAATCTGAGAATGTGTTATTCTACAATAAAAGATCCCTTTCTTCTCTTTTGTTTTACTATTGTGGATTTTTTCTTTATGGGAGTGATTGCAGAAGGTCGCACCGTCTGGAAGGATGGGGGATATGATTCTTCATTTTGGAGGAGTTTTTCATGCCCTGAAAGGAGAGGCAGAGAGAAAGTTCACAGCACCATTTTGGGTGGGACACAGATTTGCCACACAAAGCTGTGAATTTCTAGGTCAAGTTGAGAAGGAAAAAGCTGAGAGTAGCAGGGGATGTCAGCTAAGGCTCAGAGGTGGCAGAAGGAAAATCCCTAGGAAGGGACCTTTGGTATTTTAGTTAGCTGTGATTTTAGTTAGCTGTGCATTGATATAACATTCATGGACTAAGCATAGAAATTCATCATGGAAACAGCCCCTTCCTGCAAGGACTCAATCAGCAAGAAAAGATCATTGTAAACATATCTTATTTTGTTTTTGTATTTCTCACTTTTTTGAATTCTTGCTGTTTAGGAATTACAAGCATTCCATTTGAGATTCTAATAATAGTGGACATTTATTAGGTGAAAAGCCCTCAGATTTTTTTGGAGACCCTCCTTCAGTGGTTGAAATGGATTCCACCCTACACGTGGTTGAAATGGATTCTGCCATACCCTGAGATAATGTGTCCATCATATGGACCTAAGCCTCTAAGGCTTTAGGGCCAGCCTACATCAACATAAATACTGTTTGCTGCAATCCTAGCCTTTCCTCTGTCCTTGATCACATTTCTACCCTTTTCTGCTTTTTTAAATTGTGTCGAACTTTGTGCCAAACTGTTTCAGCATGGTAACATAGCAGAAAATTATTTTGTTATGTTGGCTAAAATGTGTGGGATTAAATACTGTCTAACAGCAACTAGATTAGTAGAAAGCAGATGAAGGGCAGGAATAAATCAAGAGATTATTAAGGTAGCAGTGACGACTAGTCTGAGCTACTGTGGAAATTCGTTAGCCATCCAAACATGGGATATACATTGCCCTTAATTTTGAGGGATTTACTTTGATAAACCCACTATGTTTTTCAGCAATACATTCTGCACTCGATTCACAGAGGAATCATCATTTGGCATACATGGTTAGTGCTATCACAGAATCACAGAAAAGTTCGTGTTGGAAGGGACCTTAAAGATCATCTAGTTCCAACCCCTCTGCCATAGCCAGGGACACTTCCACCTAGATCAGGTTGCTCAAATCCCCATCCTTTACTCAGATAACATTTGTGCATATAAGCAATGCTGCTTGTGTGTTGAACAGTTTGTTTATTTCCAAATGCATATATTTGGGGATAACAATTAGTAAATTCAAGGGTATATTTTATATTCAATAGTTTAACATACAGTGTTCCAGATCATCAATGGAAGTGATAGGGTTGATACACTGGAAATGTATAGTGGTTCCTTGCAAATATGTCTGTTCTATTTAAATGTAGGGTAATAGAGATAAAAATTTAAAAACTCTCAAAATGTATGAACTTCTGAAATTCATTCATCATATAAAATAAATAATAAAGAAAAATATCTCAGCAGTCACATCAGATTTTAAATATATTTGTTTTCCACTTCAGGAGCAATTTATCTGTCATCATACTCATCTGCCATGTTTTGAATAAACCAATTATATTTCCTTGTGTTATTAATTATTTGTTCAAGAATAATTTCACATTCACCATTACATTCTTGTCTGAAAGCTGTCACTAAAAAACTGAAAGAGAAAAGATCATTTTAGTCACTTTCTTTCGTATTAGAATTTCACAACCTTTGCAACATTTACCACACTGTATGGCCCGCACTTCAGCTATGCTTTGTCCTAAATGTAGTACCACCAAACCATGTCCTGTAGTGGTTCGTCTTATAAAAGGCTCCAGAGTCCATCATTTCTCTGGGCAGCCTGTTCCAGTGTTTGATAATCCTTTCAGTGAAGAAGTTTATTCTACTATCCAATCTAGACCTCCCCTACCACAGCTTCAGGGCATTTCTTCTTGTTCTATCACGTGTTACTTGGGAAGAGAGACCAACCCCCACCTTGCTACTGTCTTCTTTCAGAAGTTGTAAAGAGAGAGAAGGTCTCCCCTCAGCCTCCTTTCCAGATTAAATAACCCCTGTTCCCTCTGGTGCTCCTCATCAGACTTGCACTCTAGACACTTCACAAGATTTTTTTCCCTTCTTTAGATATGCCCCAGTACCTTATTGTCCTTCTTTTGGTGAGGGGTCCAAAACTGAACAACGTGTTCAAGGTACAGCCTCACCAGTGCCCGGTAGAAGGGGAGCATATGGTACATTTCTCTTCTGTAAAGTGAAATGAAGAGGATGTAAAATATTTACAGTGAGGAATGTGGTCATTAAAACTAGGAGTCCAATGCAGCTGGTGTTTGAGCTGTCACCTAAGCTAATAACCCAACTGGCCTGCACCTTGGATAAAGTTTCCTGTAAGCTGAAATATGCCCAGCTGGAGCACTAGCTCACAGATCATCAGATCTAAACCAGACAGACTGGTGCTAACCTGATTTTAGCAAGCCTAACATAAATAGCAGCCTCAAATTCACTATGAAACAGTATTGGAGTTCCTAGACTGTTGTTCTAGTGGTATCTAAGGGTAGTGGGAGAGGTGGATGAATGCCCGACTTCTTCCACCTCAGATTTGTCAAGCTTCTCCCAACTTCTTGGGGCAATTTGGATGGGCAGACTTGATACATTTCCTCCTCAAGCTAGCTTAACATGTTACCAAAACTACAAGAATTCTGAGACCAAAAAGAAGGCAACCCAAAAGGAAGCAGGGAAACTAAATCCTACACACAAAGCCTCTTTTTCTTTTTAACATTTTTTCCTTTTTTTTCTTCTTCCCCATGGTTGGGTGATACAAATATACCAATAACTCAGGAAACAGGAATCAGAAGTTTAAAAAAAAATCCTGGTTTCATTGTTGAACAACTTATTTATAGTGATGTGCATCCATAGCAATTCTTTCTTTTCCACCCACAACATGATTTTTTTGCGGTATTCTCTTAGGCAAGAAGGTGAGTCTACTGATGCATTATGGATTTGTTAACACATGAATTAGAAATTATACTTCTTTTAGTGACCTCAAAGGAAAACCTGGATTTTATTAAAGACATACAGCCAAATTTTTACTAGATTTTCATCTTTATTCCCCAAAGCATAGCATAAAAGAATAACTTCACTGTTTAAGGGGAAATCACACAATATATGTTTGCACAAGCAACATAATAGTCCCTTTTCCAAACTTCTTGGAGCCCATTGTGTCAGCCTTTTCCCATAAAAACATCTTTGGCCTTCCTCCACATTATTTGCATTTCCTTTATAGTAGTGCAGGAAATATCTTTTTCCTTTTTCTTTCTCGCTTTTTTTTTCTTGCCTTTTTTTGTTCATTTTAACAAACACTGAAATTAGCTGAACCAGGAGTTCAAAATAAAGGCTCTCATCCTTATTTCCCCCTCCTTTATGGCCCATAAGCTTCCTCCTTCAGAAAAACTTGATGCATTAGGACAGACATTTTCAGGAACTAAGTTTAAAATACTTGGATATTGTTGTGTTAATACTAGAGAGCTTTTTTTTCAGACTATTACTGAAAAATTAGCCTTATACAGGATACAGTGTATCCATATTTAGTATTTGATTTAAAAAAAAACAAAGATCTCTACAGTGAATTGGGTTACATTGTCTTAAAGAAGTGTTAAAACTGAATCCTCTTGATTATTCTCTGGTTTCAAGAATATACTTCAATATGCTGCCTATCACTTTAGCATATATTAGAAAGGAAAAAGAATAAGAACAGTAACTGATGTATTAATAGGGCATTTCATACCATTTACTACCTTCATCACCACAGCAAATAAGAGTATATGGTAGATACATTTTTGTGTTTATTTGCTTTGAAAAACAAGACAGAACTTGAGAAGGATGATGCAATCTTGAGTTGCACATCAGCTGTGCCACAAACGGCTTGTCTTCCCTTTATCTTCTACTGAAGAGAGGGAGGAGGTTTATTGTGCATTTGAGTTGTGCATCTAAATGCTAGTTTCCCCTGCATTAATTAAGGGAACACATAGGTTGCTCAATTTGATTCAGTTTATCACAGAGGAGACTGACCACACTGTGAGTTGACACTGATGCTATCTCTGAAGGTTGATAGTAGTTTAAGAGCCGCGCCAAATTCTCTCTGCGTTTACTAACTTAAGCACCTGAGTTGAACAAATATGCTGTTGATTAAGCCACCATCAAATTCTTCCTCCATAGGAATTTAGGTAACTTTGCTTATCCCTGCTGTTAATAAAGAGAAAAAGTTATAAATAGAGGGCTATTCAGAGATCAAGAAACATTATTGATATTTGTCTCCAATGAACAAGGAGGGAGAATACAAAGTCTCCAAATTTAAGCTTCACCAAAATTATATTATAAAGTTACATACCCCTGTTAGTCTAAAGGCATAAAAGAGGGCAAAATATATTCAAAATAACATATTTAATCAATCAGCTACCAGGATTAGATAGGAAGAATCCAGGTATCTTGGATCACTCCACCAGGCTCCTGCAGGATCGTACCTACAAAAAGATCCTGCCTCCCCAGTGGTCCAGCAGAGGATTAAACCTCAGCAGCTGCAAGAATTAGGAGGCTGACCAGGCCAGATAGGTGCCCCATCACACTACTGCTTCTGTTGAAGCTGTAACTCCCAGAAACGTGTAGCAGCAGGTAAATTTTAAATACCATAGCCTGTTTGCAGGACTGCTGAGGGCACTGATATTGCTGTATGGTTTTCACTTCCCAAGAGAAGCATCTGCACATGCATTTTCTTTTAAGGAGTACTTGAAGGATTTTAAAACAACAACTCCATTCCTGTCCCCTCCATTACACTCTTTTTAAAAATGATAAATTTGAATTAGTGTGGGTTTCAGGTTTGGATATTTTTAAACATCACTTCAATAAATTATGAATTACTAATTCCACAATTATATTATGTTGCATGAGTAATGCATTGCTTCTGATTTAAAGTAATTACATGAGTCAAAATTCCTAATTAAATTATGTAATTCTTTACAAGCTATTTTTCAAACTTCAAGTAAGTTTTGGGTCTTTTTTCATTTCCAACAAAGTAATTCTGGAAATCATTATAAACTTCTTCATCCTGTAAGCAATATCTTTAATTACAAGTGTTTCTAAAAAGTGCTTTCAGGACAAATTTTTCAAAATTGACTTGTAATTTTGGACTCTTAACTTGACAAACCAATAGAATATTTTAATTTTCAATAGTAGAACATGGGAAGATTTAGTAGCAGATAAAAATTAATACCTACTAAATTATAGATTGTCTTTCAGAAATCCTGTCTTTTAAAAACAATTTGAGAAGTGAAAAAGTATTTGTAGAATTAGGTTACCTTGTGCATCCCTCTAACTTGTCCAGGACTGACAAATAAGCAAAAGAGGGAGTCAGTATCCATTCCTCATTAATCCCTTTCTTCTTTCAGGCAACATCATTCTTCATTTTTAAAGTCTCTCAAAATCTTGTGTGCTCTGCACTCACTGATTATCTAAAGAGAAATTTTGGCAAAACGTAAAGGTACCAGTACACTTGGTACACTGTTTACTATGAATCTAATAGAGAGATACTAATGGCATGTATATATCTAAAGGATTTTACAGGACTGCTCTTTCTAATTCGTCACATAAAAATAATAATGTCTGGACAAATCAGGAGAAAAATATATTTGAAAATATGAAGAAGAGCTTTTCTGTATAGAAAATATGCATAAGTATAGGTTAAAATAAATGTATATCAAAACATAAATATATTTACCTAGTTCCTCATATGTATATTAACTTTGTTGCATAAGAATCTTTTTTCCATTAACACTCTGTCTTTCTTCAGTAGATCTGAAACATTACTGCAAAGAAGCTGTTCTTTCTTGGAAAAAGGGAAAATATGAGGAGTTGTACCAGAATAACTGATATATCACGTAGTACATCACTCTAATAATATTAATATCCTGGCACCAGAAAAAAGTGTTTGCTTTGTTTGTTTTTTCATTTGTTCATTCAGGAATGATGATCCTACATGTAATCAAAACAGTCCCTTAACCATTTTTCTGAATCTAGAGACAGCCTGAGATAAAAGATCTCCCCTCATGCTAAATTCATAACTTTTGACATTTTGCTTCCACATACAAGATATGTACCAGGAATGATTGCTAAAAAAGTTAATTTATTTGATTTTCTGTTTCAGTAAATGAATTCCTTTTTAACTATATGTAAGAATCCCTAATCTATGTAGGTCTTGCTGAATGGCAGCACAGCTTTTGGGGGTGTCAGCCACTTCTTCCAGTTTTGTGTCATCAGCAAACTTGCTGACAGTGCCCTCTGTTCCCTCATCCAGGTCACTGGCAGATTTGTTGAATAATACTGGTCCCAGCACTGATCCCTGAGGGACTCCACTAGATACAGGTCTCCAACTAGACTCTGTCCCACTGACCACAACTGTGACTTCTTTCATTTAATCAGGTCACAATCCACCTCACTACCCAATCATCCAGACGACATTTCCTCAGTTTACCTGTGAGGACTCTGTGGGAGATGGTGTCAAATGTTTTATGGAAATAAAGATAAATAAACCACATCCACTGCGCTACCATCATCTGTCCACTTGGTTATGTCCTCATAAAAGGCTATCAGGTTGGGTCAACACTACTTCCCCTTGATAAAGACACGTTGAGTACTCCTAATGACTCTCTTATCCTTGGTATGCCTAGAAACAGCACAAAGGCTAAGTTGTTCCATCACCTTTCCAGGGATGGAGGTGAGGATGGCCAGTCTATAGTTACTAGGGTCCTCCTTACCCTTTTTGAAGCCTGGAGTGACATTTGCTTTCCTTCAGTCCTCAGCACCTCTCCTGTTCCTTACAACCTACCAAAGATGATAGAGAGTGGCCTAGCAATGCTTTCTGCCAGCTCCCTCAGCACTTGTGGGTGCATCCCACCAGAACTCATGGATTTATGGATGTCCATATTGCTTAACTGATCCCTAACCCAGTCCTCATCAGCCAGGGCACCCTCCTTCTTTACCCTGACTTCCTCTGGGGCCTCAGGGGTCTGGGGCTCCTGAGAACAGTCTCCAGCAGTATAGACAGACATGAAGGCATTCAGTAACTCGGCCTTCTTTGTATTCCCTGTCACCAGGACACCCACCTCATTCAGCAGGGAGCCTGTAATGTATCTAGTGTTACTTTTACATGCAACATATTTGAAGAAGCCCTTTCGCTATCCTTGGTCTCTCTTGCAAGGGAAGCTTTAACTTTTCTAGTTGCCTCCCTACATCTTTTAAAAAGAGTCTTATATTCCTCCCAAGTGGCCATCCCCTGCTTCCATGATCTGTAGATTTTCTTCTTCCACTTGACTTTGCTCAAAAGTTCCTTCCTTAACCAAAGTTGGTCTCCTGGCTCCCTTTCTTGGTTTCCTACCTGTAGGGATGCTCTGATCTTGATCTTGGAAGAAGTGGTCCTTGAATGTTAACCAACTATATTTTGGACCTGTTTACATTTTAACTCCTTGTCAAATGGGATTTCCCCTAGCAATTTCTTGAAAGGGCCAAAGCTGGCCCTGTGGAAGTTCAAGATCATGATCTTGCTTGGTATTTCGTTCCTACCACACAGGATCCTGAACTCCATCTATGGTCACTGCAGCCAAGGCTACCCTCAGCCTTGACCACTTCACCACTGTGCTGCATTCACCTCCCTGTACTTAACTGTTATGCTTAAGGTAGCTCACCCTCTAGCTTTAGAGAGGGATTCAGTCAAATTCAAACCACCTTCTTTAAACACTCTTGCCTACAGAGGGAATGAGAAAAGACAGCATGTCTATGTTTCAGGAATCTTATTTGGACAACTGAAATTAAATAATGTTTATAATGGGTACAATGTCAGATACAGACAATAATTTCCAGAAGTCCAACATTGAAAAGTACTGAAGAGTTATGAATTTTCAGATTTTAGAACAGTAGAAAAAAATCAAACCTACTAAAAATGAAATAATTGTTTTAAATACAAGTTAAAGGTGATCTTTTTATTTGAGATATTACTTGCAGGTTATATATTGTAGGTAAATTGTGAAATATACTCTATTCTCCACCACTCTCACATGCAGGATGTCATTGTTAGCTTACGATATTATTATTCATTCTCTCATGCACATCTAAAGGCACAACGTCAGAATTTCACATATGCGTTGAAATTACACTTCATTACTAATTGTACATATTTTGTACATTTAATCTTGTCCAGAATTTAACATCAGGAATTCTGGGCCTAATTTGCGTATACCTTGCTGCTCTAGATTCTAAGAAAACTTTAAATAATGGAATTTGCTAAAACCTCTTGACAGTCAAGATTGATTTTTTTGGTATTAGGCAAATCCATTCACATCATTGAATGACTATGCACTCTGGTTGCAGTAGGCTTTCCTTAGAACTAACCCCCCCCACAAAAAAACAAAACAAAACAAAACCAAAACAAACCTAAAATCTGATAAAATTTGATATGAACAATGTTGCATACTTTCTGGTTGCAAAAGCATTCCTCTAGAAAAGCAATATATCCACTTGAAACTGCTGTCACATTTGGGAAATGTGATGAATCACATATAGCAGAACTGAAGCCTTTGATCCAGTAAAAGCAGCTTGATACTAAGACTGGGCTTTGCATTTGCTTATTTTTTTAATACAACTTGCAGCAAGCAAAGGAACAGCTTATGAAGGACTGGCTTCAAATTCTCTCTTAGGACACAAGTGGGAATGACTTTGACGACTAAATCCTAGATTTCTGCTTAAGTATGTTACAATGTATGTTTTGCATATTTAGTCTCTTATAGTTGCATACAATATTTTTTACATTTACATTAGTGCATCTAGGTGTGATTTTCAGCTCCTGTCTTAGATGTGAGCCTTAAATAACCATATTGGAACAATTCATCAGTATACAACATTTTCTCCTTTCTCAACCACTTTGTTCAAACCAGCCTGGGACATAATGGTGCCTCCTAAGCTATGCTGCTACGCAATTCCTTGAGCTCATCAAAATCAAAGCCACTAAGGAATAATTTGTTATGCTATAGTCTGGCAAGGTTTAAACAAAACTGACAGTTTTAGAGCACAATTTTTTTTATTTTGTTTTTTTCCCTCCCTATTAAGTTCAGTAAGGTCACAGTGATGAGAAGAGGACCAGGAATGCTGATGTTGCGGTAGTGGTTACCAGCAGGTAGGTGGACACAGGGAAGTTCAGAAAGGGAAGGCTGGAGAAATAACAGAATGCTTCCTTACAGTTTATTATACCATCTTTATCTAGGTTTCCCAAAAAAAGTAATAGTCTAGTAGAGTTCCATTTGCAGACTACTGAGCTTTGAGCCGTCCCTTATAGCCATATAACCCCTTATACTCATGTGTTAACATGGTGGAGGTGGTTAATTAATACCTACAGGGTACAGGGCTCAGACATGTCCTTTAACCAATTACTCACAGCTGAAGGAAATCTCTAAGAAGGCTGCTTCAATGCATATGCTCCAAAGAATTATTCAGCAAAGATTATCAGAGAAAAGGAGAACTGGTTGTTAGCTACCACTTCTTGCTGCACAGTATAGTTTGGTCCAAAAAGTACTAAATAAGTTTGCACACTCCTTTGTCTTTTCTGTAGAAACACCAGACTAGATGGGAAATCATGTAATGCAAATTAAAAATGTTGAAAAATTGTAGAAGGGTATTTGCTCACTTTCTTGAGGTCAGGGTTTATCTATCTAAACCACATTTCTTGAAAATTCATTTTGTTACGGACTACACTTTGCTCAGAATTTTTTGAAAGTCAAGAAGACAGGAGAACACTGCCAATAATTACCTTTCAGAAGTCTAAATAAAAATGATAAAATTATGCAAACCACTGTTCTATTCCTGCTGACTTTCACTGTTTTTCCTTATAAGATGTTATATTCCCATTATTTTTTAAGACAGAACATCTGAAGTATGAAATATTTTTCTGTGACATTTTTGAAAATGCAAGTGTAGAGGTAAATGATTTATGGGTATTCTGTTTCAAATTGCTGTCACTTAAACATACAAAGATGCATGTGTGGATATCTGTATAAAATAGCTGTATTTATAGTCTTAAACTTTAAAGATGACGCTGTTTGTGTCAACATCTGATTGACATATTTAATCTGCTTTGTCAGAACATCAGGTAATCAGAACATTTCAATTACTAAATCTTCTTTTCTAATTTTACATAATTACAAAAGCAACCAGAAATAAATTGTGTGGTTTAATAATACATGCTAATGTTCAAAAGATCTTCTAAAAAAGCTAAATTACTTTTGCAGCATTATTGTAATCTATTATAGAATATTAATATGCATAACGGATGGCTCTTACAAGAGTAAGAGTTTATTTTGATTTTATTTTAATTAGATATATATTGTCTTTTCCATTATATATTACCCATAGTAATACCATAAGTGCCTTTTATGTATTGTATTAAAAGATTTATTACATTCAAAAGTTTTGAATGTCATTGGGATGAGAACACTATTTTGAACAACATTCAGAAAGGTTTTGCTGCTTTTGATGACAATTTTTGTTGGGTTTAAAAATGATAAAATGTTATTGAAAGAAGTTGTAATTTCAAGTGTTCGCATTTGAAAAACATTAATGTATTCATTGTTCTTAAAAACCTACATATGGTTTCATATTATAACATTCTTTTATTTGGCCAATAAAGATTTCTAAATCTGTTGTAGCCAAGAGGATTCAAGACTGACACATTCTGCTTTTCCTCGCTTCTTCTTCATTTAATCTTAAATTATTGTCTGTTGAAAAAAATTTCTCTCCACTCAGAATTTTGTGTCTCTTACAGATTTTTACAGTGGTTTTAATTTTCAAGAAGGCCATTTAAAAACCATTATGAATTATTATGAGTTTGCAGTAGTTGCTATCCTGGCAGCTAGGTAAGGATGGGACTATTGACAATACCAGATTTTGAACCATTTAAAGAATCTGCTGAGAGAATTTTCATTGTGGTGCCTTTGAAATTCAAACTGAGAAAATGTACCCAAAAGGTAGGCACAGAGACTACCAAATAATTTTATCAGTTTGCTTAGGCCTCATGTACCTACCATATGTAAAGCGATTTTTACTGCCATTGATTCACATTTAATTCCAATTGGAGATACAAAAGTGCAAGTCTGATGTTCAACTCCCAAGTTTTAGGTTATTCAGTCCTCCAGCATTCCCTGTTTTTTGGTGTGTTTTTTGTTTTTTTCTTTTTAATACTGAATATACTAAAATAGCTCCATCCCTTTTACATTCTTTCTATTCCAAATGCAATGAGCCATGACCAAAGAGCTAATCTTAAAGAATTACATAGGAAAAATAAAACAAAAAAGTGGAAAGAATAAACCATCTAAACTGAAACACAGCAAGTTACAATCGTTCCATTTTTATAAAATAAATCTGATTTCAATTAAAACAACCTCTGGAGGTAGACTAGTATATATTATAATAAATGGGTAAATGTAAGGCGTGGGAAAAGTTCAGACATTCCTTCTAGCATATTGAATCAATTAATAGCATGTACAAGGAAACCCTGATTATTTGAAGGAGTGGAGAAAAATGACTTGATTCTTTACAAGTAGTACAGACTATTATTAGTATTCCAGATAGAGTGTGTTCTAGGGAGTCCATCATATGCTTTGATCTGTCTGCATCCACAGCTGGAAACTTTGTGCCAGTCTCTGGAAGCAGCACGAACTGACAACAGTCGCCTCCATCAGGAAAGTGAGTTAGTGGTTGCAAATGTTAATCAGTGGATCAAAGAACAAAAGTGAACAAAATTGGGTCTCTTTTTTTTCGATCTGATTTCACTTCCTATGGCCCCAAACAATTCAAGCATTCATGAGAACTCAACTCGCTGCCATATCTTTTATCTGGAGCTCTGCAATTGGTCTTTATAAACACATTATCAAGGGTTTTTAAACATCATAATGCCATCCTTTTGAATTAGCACAAATTAACAAATAATAAGTGAGTTATCTGTAAAAACATATTGCAATTTTCAGTCTTGTTAATAGTGTACAATGTAAAACAACTGAACCCTGTAGATAAGAAAAATTTAAGTTCTTATGCTTTATGATCTTTTTTCTCAGATTTTTGTAAACCTCCCATATTAACACTTTCCATTTTTAAATGTATTTACAAAGAGTTAAAAGTACATCACAAAGAGCTGAAATGAAATGCTGATTTAATGACCCTGAGTCTCTCACTTAATCTTATGGGGTATGAGAATGCAAGACTGGGCCTACATTAATAAATTCTTTATATAAATAACAAAAGGTTGGGGGAAAATACTGTAAATTTGTTTTGTCTCTTTGTGAGCACCTTTCCCAATCACATGGAAAGGTGTTAATAAAAACAACTGTACAGTTTAATGAGGAAACTTTTCAGTACCAAAATCATTCTTGATATGTGGAACTACATTTTCTTTTCATAACAAGTGCTTCCACAAGCCCCGGTTGGCCTCCTTTATAATTCCTTTTATGTAGTCCGAAGAGCCTACAGTTTAGAGCACTAAAAAACCTAATCAGTTTAAGGCTTTGTAAAGACTAGATGATTTGTTTCCAGAATTCTATTATCTGTACCGATCAACTCCACATTGGCTATGAAGAAAGCACAAAACAACTTTTCCCTTGTTTTGCCTCAGAAACACATGATTTTTGCTTAGAAACTTGCTTTTTAAAATAATTTAGATGTATTTTTAGTTTACATCTAAATAAGTAATTTTAAATAAAAAGCATCTTTTGTAGACTAAATATGAATTCTGCAGTACTTCTTTGATTAATTTGGAGTTTATGTGCACATGCCTCAGTTTCACAAGAGTGTACTATTATATTCAGGCTTACTGTAATTTTCACATTTTGATTGAAAAAATCTTTCAGTTTGGGTTTTTTCCAGGTTACCTGTAACTGACCCACAAAAAAAAAAAAGTTTAATTTTCAAACTTAGGATTTTTGAAGGGATAGAGTAAACCAATGGAAAGCTATAATACACACACACACACACACACATAAAACTCAGTACAGGCAGACTAAAATAATTTTTTTAAATATTGCTAATGGTCTCGCCAAATTGGGTGATTCATTGGTTACAGTGCAGTGAAAGTAGGTGAATAAGTACAAATTTTTAAAACTAACTTTTGTCTTAGGACTCAAAACTTCTCACACACAATTAGAGGGATATTTAAATATATGATTTTGTTACAAGTGAAGGTGAGAAACCTACACCCTTGAAAATTCTTTTTTTGATCCGCACTGTATGGTGCCCATGTATTGGACCCGTGACAAAAAGTAGAATATTCAGTTTATTTCTTCTGTAGACTAGGAGGTGAAATAAAGATCCCTTTTGATATTAATTTAATTTTATAATCACCTTATTTCCAGATATGCTTCCTTGTACACTGTTAAAGTTAGACCTGACATTGCCAATAAACTAGATCAAAGATGTTATAATACATAATTGAAGGCCATATGGGACATACTTGGTAAAAATTCATCTTGCAGAAAAAGTGGCGCATTCCCTTACTTAATTGATAATTAACATTTAATTGCTCTTTTCATTCAGGAAAAAGTTTTGAGAAGGTTGTTCCAATAAAATGGAATAGGTATGGTAGTGCAGGGATTCACCAGGCCAAATTTGAGTTCATTTAAAAGTTCAGCTATATCTTTTGTTATTTTCTAACATGTTTCTCTTTTCCCCAAAATATGGAAATAATGCTACCCACTCTGAATGATTTTTGGTTCTAGAACACTTCTTCAGAAGAGACAAAGTTACAAATAAGTTACAAGATTTTGAAATATAGGTAATGCTTGATTTGTTTCACTGCAATGATACACCACAGAAATGATAATACAGTATGCTTGGTGGTAATTTTTTTTTTTTTATATTGTTGCATCAAATGATATTATACATCAGATTTCAGAGTCAGTATTTGCTTAGTGGAGGGCTGACAGAATATTGCCATTGTACTTGATTATTCATTTATTATCTATTCAGTTTTCCAGGTTTTATTTTATTTATTGTGGTTCTTTTTATGTACATTTTTTTGCTGTGTGCAGCTTTTGTTCTCTTTATTATAGACTCTTTGAGTCTATGATCTGTGGAGGTAATTTTGAGCAAAATTAAGAGAGCTAAATCAATATTACAAAATGCTTTTTTTGAAAATTGTATTTTCCTGGAACGTTAACTACATTTTAAGATTTGTATTTCATATATAATGAAGTCTTTTTATTGTCAAAGGTTATTTGATTGTCCTCTAAGAATCCTTGAATTTTTAATTGATATAATAATTATATATTTCTTAGTAATTATTGTCTTTTCTTTCTTATTCCTTTATCTCAAAAATTAATAAAAAAAACATCAAAGAAAACAAACAAACAGAAAACAAATCCAAGGATGCCTAAGAGTAGATGCCTGAGGCTTTTCCATTTATAAAGCTTCTATGATTGTGTTATTGTTTATGGAGATCTTACATGTACAGTTTCTCAACTAACCTGGAAAAGTCTCTGGGGAGTTATCTATAAGCCCACTATCTCTGAGCTGTTAAGGAACATTTAATGATCAATAAAAATTTCCCCAGTAAATACATTTCTCATCAAATTAATCTAAAATTGGTGTTGTGAGGAAGAGAGAAGTATTGGTGAAATGAAGATAGATTATACTGCTGTCAAAATAATTTTATGGTTTTTCTGTTCAGGCATTTGAAACCTTTAATGGAATATTTTCAAATAATCTTTATCGAACTACAATGTGTTTGTACACTTTTCCTTTTATATCTTCTTTCTATTTTCTCTTTGTTTTAGCATCTTGTTTAAAAATTAAAGTAATAGTAAAAGATCCATAAATGTATTAATCATTTTTGAGGCAGATAATTTCAGGGTTCTTCAGTCTTGTGTGTAGCCCAGGTGTGTTCTTTTCAAACATGAATTCATGTGAAATGAAGTAGTTTTAAGCTGAGGTCCTAGATTTTTTTGCCCTCCAGAAGGAGAAAAGGAGTAAAGAGGTCACACCTGCAGCCCTCCTTGAGGGAGGAGTGGACAAGATAAACGACCAAAATTGACCAAACAGAATATTCCATCCTATACACGTCATACTCAGTATAAATCTGAGTGATCATGAGGGTCAAATCCCTTCCCTTCCTCTTATTCTTCACCTGTTTCTGTTTGCTTTGGCATCCTGGGAGGATTCCGTCCATTTGTCTGCCTGTGGTCCTGATCCGTGCCAGCCAGAATCTGTGTGTTCCTGCCTCCAGCTCCTGACTGCTGCTGACCCCAGGAGTCCAGCCTGGACTTTCCCAGGGCTGCCCTGCAGCCTCAGTGGTGACGTGAGAGTTATTGGGGAAAAAGGGGAGAGGAATTTTCTTGGTGGTATCAATTTTCTTGTGTATTTGTATATACTTAGTAATTTTTCCTTTTTTTTACTTAGTAATTTTTCCTTTTTATCATTACTCTTTCATTAAAGCCATGTAGTTTAGTTGGTTGATTTTTTTGTTTTTTTAGTTTTTTTAGATTAATGGAGAGCATCTGTCATTTGGTTTAATTGCCAGGCCAGTGTTAAACTGTGACAATAGGGTAACCTGAAGATTATGTTTCATAACCTGTGGCCTAATTTTCCAGTTTCTTGGTTTTTGAACCGGGTACTGTCAAGTGATGTCTAGTAATCTCTTCAGAGAGTTCAAAATTTGTGTTTCTTCAGGAAGTTTTTATGCAAACTCCATTCAATGCACAACCTCTTGGGAGCCACATGTGCTAGACTTGCAGTTTCCTTCAAAACTACATATGAAGACATCCCATTTCTTTAAATTGTATGGGTTTGGTTCAGGAAAAACATTAAACATTGGCTTCAAATGCAGTTTTTTAATTGTTCTTGATGATGATTGTGAAATATCATTTCTCTCCAAAGTCCTTTATTAATTGTTGCTGTTGAGTTTTTCAGCAGAAATTAATGAGTTGTCCCTAAAAATCTGCAATAGTTTCTTCATGAGACATTGGAGATTATAGCGCTGTGAACTGAATTCTGTCTTGTGGGTATTATATTGGGGTTTTATATTGTGCGTTTCATTGTCTTCTTGCTCCTCTTGCTTAAAGGATGCACAAGAATCTATGACTACTTTAGTAATGTCTTCCTACTTTTGTTAACGGTAAAACTATAATGACACATTCTAGTAGGATTTTGAATGAAATTAAGACAAGTCAGTCTAACCTCTGTGCCTCAAAAGATCATGGAGCGGATCCTCCTGAAGGCTCTTCTGAGGCAAGGGTAACAAAGGGATGATATTTGACAGCCAACACAGCTTGACCAAGGGCAAGCCCTGCCTTACTAATTTGGTGGCCTTTTACAATGGGGTCAGAGCCTCAGTGGTCAAAGGCAGAGCAACAGACGTCATCTACCTGGACCTATGCAGAGCATTCGACACTGTCCCAAACAACATTCTGATCTCTAAACTGAAATGATATGGATTTGATGGATGGACCACTCATTGGATAAGGAACTGGCTGGCTGGTCACACCCAAGGAGTTGTGATCAGTGGCTCAGTGTCCACATGGAGATGTGTGACAAGGGGTGTTCCTCAGGGGTCGGTACTCAGCCCAGTGATGTTTAACATCTTTGTCAGCAACACGGACAGTGGAATAGAGTGCACCCTAAGTAAGTTTGCTGATGACACCAAAGTGTGTGGTGAAGCCATCATGCTAGAGGGGAGGGATGCCATCTAGAGGGACCGTGACAGGTTTGAGAAGTGGACTCATGCAAACTGCATGAAGTTCAACAAGGCCAAGTGCAAGGTTCTGCACATGGATAAAGGCAATCCCATGCATGAATACAGGTTGGGTGGAGAAAGGATTGTGGGCAGCCCTGAGGAGAAGGACTTGGGGGTGGCGATGGAGCAGAAGCTCAACATGAGCCACCAGTGTGCACTTGAAGCTCAGAAAGCCAGCCTGGTCCATCAAAAGAAGCACAGCCAGCAGGTTGAGGAAGGTGATTGTCCCCCTTTACTCTGCTTTTGTGAGACCCCATCTGGAGTACTGTGTCCAGTTCTGAAGTCCCCAGCATAAGAAGAACATGGAGCTCATGGAACGTATCCAGAGGAGAGACACTAAAATGATCAGAGGACTTTAGAACCTCTCCTATGAAGCCAGTCTGAGGAAGCTGGGGTTGTTCAGCCTGAAGAAAAAGAGTCTCTGAGGTGACATTATAGCAACCTTCCAGTATCTGAAGGGGGACTACAAGAAAGCTGTAGTGCTTTTTACAGGAGTAGGGCTTTTTACATGGGTGTGTAGTGAGAGGATAAGGGGAAATGCTTTCAAACTTGAAGAGGTGAGATTTAGGCTAGCCATTACGAAGAAATTCTTTAATCTGAGGGTGGTGAGACACTGGAACAGGTTGGTCAAGGAAACTGTGGCTGTCCCCTCCCTGTAAGTGTTCAAGGCCAGGTTGGATGGGGCCTTGAGCAACCTGGTCTGGTGGAAGGTGTCCCTGCCCATGGAGGGTGCTGGAACTAGATGATCTTTAAGGTCCCTTCAAACTCAAACCATTCTATGATTCTAAGCATGAAATGCTAAATACTGAATATATTTCAATACTGTTTGGGTTTTTTTTTCAAAAAGCTTTATGTAGATTTCCATATGTTTTTGGGTAATCAGATATACTCTCAAATGTATAATCTTTGAGTAACCTCAGTCCTCCTTGAGTGTTGGTTGTTTTTTTCTTTTTGTTTGGTTTTGGTTTTTTTACATTTTTCTTTTTATAATCAGATGTTATAGGATAACTTTCCTGACACTGCATGATTTACAGTATTACTGTATGGTAAGTATAGTATTTTCTAGGCTATGGGTCCTAACTGCTCTGGGATCTGTTTATTTTAAAATCTCTGTAAAAATGAAGAAATAAGAAACCAGATTTTCCTGTAGTTACACAAAAAGACTGACTTTTAAATTATTTCTGAATATGTATTAAAAAAATGTTGAAAAGAACAATCACATTAGTTGTCAAATAGTTTTTCTCCAGAGGAAAATAAACCATTTTTAAACTAGTATAAATTATTATATATCCTGCATGTTCTGACCAAATTAATGCACCAGTTAACAAGATCCTTCCAATCTCTAAACTGTGGAATTCTGTTTCTGATATTGATATCTTAAGATATATTACCCTAACACTGAATATCCTACCAATAATGCATATCCTATATCCCTGTCCAGAACTCTTCTTATTCGTAAATGCTTAAGCATTGACTATTTAGTTACACAGCATTGTTTCTGATTTCTAGGGATTATTTCATAACTAGACAGCATACAGAAATTTCCTCAAAGGAAGGAAAAAAGTTCTGTGCAAGCAAAAGAGAATTTTTTTTATATTCTTTGTCTTTTTTGGATACTACATACGACAGGTTGTCTTAGTCATTTGTCAAAGCACTTGGTTTTGTTGCAGTTTCATTACCGACTATTTGTATTTTCTGTGTTTAAGGTTCTGATCATTCTTTTACAAATGCCATTCCTGAACCTTTATTTAGTACTAGGGAAGTTGGCTATTCTGTTCTTTCAGAACCTCTGCTTGGAATTTCGTTGGTGTGGCATTACCATAAAAGCAAAATGTAAGATTATGAAAGCTGGCAGGCGGTGAGGCTTTTTGTTGCTTGAGGGGAAGATAAAGATGAATGTGCAAAACTCTCAAGTTGAAGCCTTCAACTTGCTAATTGCAACCAGTACAGGCTAGTTATAAACTTTAATGACACCTGAATGAATAAGGGGTGCCACACGGAACCCTCAGATTAGTAGAGAAATGAGAGGTAGAAAAAGCATTAGGAGATTGATCACGACCTGTGTTTCTGTGTGTATATTATTTAGATGTAGAAAACTTGAGGGTTTATCCTGGAACTGGAGGAGAACTATGGGGACCCACAAACCTTGTCAGTAATACCTGAGGCTCATAACTGTGAGCAGGTGCTCAGCACGTTTTGCCCAGCCCTTCCTGATCAGTAGCAAAATCCTTGAGGGGAAGGGAACTGAAACTTTGGAAATGTAATGTCAGAGGCAGAGTGAGCAACTGCATGTGTGAGAAATCAAGTAGTGTAAAAGCTCAAGCCCTGTTGATCTAGTACCCAGATGCAGTCTGCGTTGTTGTCATCTTGCCTCTGATAAATGAGCTGCATGGACCCAGCAAGACTTCTTTCCAAGGATTACCAAAAGCAGTTGTAGTGGTTTTTTACAAAGAAAGAAAAACCTAAAACCTACTTTAAAATTTAGTCTAGCAACTCACTTGTTCATTTTATTTTGCTACTCTAAATGAGACTAAGGCAGACATTGAGAAACTTTCAGGTACTTTTCTGAAATTCTCAATAAGTGGTAAATTGCCATAAATAGTGTTTTTCATTACTTTCTAAGAAAATACCACAAACATGGCAAAGGCTTTTATTGACTGCAATGCAGACTACTGTTATAGCCTTGCCCATATCCTGCAATTGTATATTAATGACATTTCTTTGGAATAAGATTTTGTGGGAGGGGTGGTTTTGGTCATATGGAAATAGGTTAGCAATTTAAATAAGTTATTTTTAAAGTTACTGTATTTTAGTTTTGGATACAAGGAGAAATAAGTTTTAAGTGAATCCACTCTTCAGGAAACAGAACAGTGTAGGAGCATACATTGAAAAAACTGATGGAGAACAAATGAATTGTTTGTTTGCTTCTGTCAGAGGCAATTCATCACATCTGCGGGAGTTTGCCTAGGAAATAAGCTGAAGAGAGATGCTTTCAAGTGTGCCAGTGGTGCCAGCTGGTAGGACTTTTGGAAAAAAGACTTGAAAATTCCATTTAAAACAGAGTGATGTGTTCCATGGCTGGTCGTTGTATTAATGTAAAAGTCTGGGATTCAAACAGTCTCCTGAGTAGCATAAAGGAGCTCTCAGTTTGTTATGGATATCCATTTCACAATTAATTCTATGGTGGCTAATGAGATGTGAGACCTGAGTGGAGTTTTTCCATGTTTGAGCATTAATAAGTTCTGTCTTATACACTTATAATGTCTCTTTTCTAACCAACTGCACATTTTCATAACAATTATGGGTTTTTTTAATATCCCTGAGGCTACTACTTCCTTCCAGGTTTGTTTGACTTGACCAATATTCTTTAATATTATTGTACATGCACAGACAGAAAGACAGACATAAAACTGATTGTGTAAGTCTGATTTTCTTTGGAAACCAGGAATCAGTAGTCATTCATGCAGTTCCCAAAATCCAAGTTCTACCTCTCACCAGGATAAAACTAGTTGAAAGAGAATCAAAAGAACAAAAACAAACGCTGGAAAATGCAATTTAAAATTGAAATAGGAGACGCTGGTTGCTCAGGCTTTGGTAATATAAAGCCTTCTTTGAAAAAGTAAATGTATACAGATACAAGAGAAAGACCATCATCACTTCTGATTCTGACAAAAAATGCTGCCTAGGCTGAACTTTCACCAGGCTTCTCTCAGCTAATTTTACATTGGAGATGCATCTGGGCCATGGAATAAGAAGCTATCACCCTTCCCTGTTCTGTAAACTTGTCGTTGTCTCTTCTCGAAGTGCTTCCCAGCAGTATCTGCCATGAAAGTCTCTTCAGTTGTTTTGAGGATGTTACTTCTGACAACAGATACTTGCTGACATAAAATGAAGAATAAAATTCTCTTTGAAATTTGACCTAACCAAAATTATTTTAAATACCAAAGTGTCTCTTATGCATGAGCATTGAGATTTTTCATTCTAAGTTGTAAATTTTGTCTCCAAAAAGCATTACTTGATGAATATTGCTGAAGCATTTAGTGAACATCTTGCTGCATGTTATTTTAAGCCAATCACTTAACACATTTCATACACCAGTTGAATGAAATATATCCTTCTGAAAACATATAAGCTATGAAACTGTACTGATACCAAAGAGAGGATAACATTTCGTAGCCTACATTTATTTTGTTGTCAGTTTGGAATAGGTTGCCTCACATACTTTTTTCATCAATCATTTCATAATGAATATTTTTTAAAAAGATGAGACTCATCAAAGTTTTAATTATGTGCTTATGTCTCCTCATTAACAAAATCTATTTTTTTCTAGCCTGACTCCTGATCTGCCTTGTTATTTTGCTAGGTGCTATACAGATATAGAACAGAAGATGATCCAAGCTGAAGTTATTTTAAAATATCAGGAGTAATCTGGCAGGAGAATAAAGTGCATTGACTTCACTCCTAGCAAATATACAATGCAATTTGGAATTCATATGAGAGGATCTCTGCATTAGGGGATAAAGAGATTACAGAAAACCTGAAGGATGTCTTTGCATGGGTCTTCACAGAGGATAATGGAGACTTACCTTCCTAAAAGGTCACATTTTACATGTAGTGAAGGTATTAGATGATGGAACAACCCAAGAAATTGAATTTAAATAAATCAAAGAAACCAGATGGCATTCACATAAGATTCCTTAAGGAACTAATGAGCAAAGTAGCCATATTACAGAATAAAATAACATAATATGATTTGTTTATATCAGAGTCCTGGAAGTTTGTAAATGTCTTATTTTTCTGAAGAAGATGACAAAGGTAATTCCAAGAAACCTTGATGTGTGAACTGATCTAGTCCCCACCCTATTGTTGTTAGCTTTTGTCCAAGAGAAAAGTTTGTCCTCTTGCTTGGAATCTTGTTGCGTTTTCTTGTGTTGCATGTTCACTGGTCATTCTATATCTGCTGAAAAATATGTATTTATCTCCAGTATTTCTTATGCACAATGTAACCTACATTGTAGAATCCAGGCCTATTTTACTGCACTAGAGACAATTTAACTGTGATTGATACTTGTGTTGGTGGTTACTATTCCATGACTAATTTAAAACCAGTTAATTTAGATAGACAAATTTTACAAAAGTCTTGGCAGATGCTGAGATTCAGACACTGTTTATACCACGAAGTTTGTTCAGTTTCCTTGTCCTGGTTTGGGCCAGGATAGAGCTAATTTTCTGTCTTGTAGTTTTACCTTCAGCTAAGTCTCTCATAAGAAGCTGCACTTGCTGAAATTAACAGCAAGTTTCTCAGACAGTGTCTGCTTCTAGGACTGCTAACACTTGGTGTTTATAGTTACAGCCAGAGAATGGTATGCAGAGCCAAGGCCAGTGCTTGGTTCTGAGACATATCTTATGCTCCAGTAAGGGAGTAAAGAGGTCACACCTGCAACACTCCTTTAGGGAGGAGAAGACAAGACAAGTGACCAAAACTGACCAAATGAAGTATTCCATCTCATGCATCATACTCAGTATAAATTTGAGGGGTCACGAGGGTCAAGACCCTTTGTTCTTCTTCGCCCTTCTCTCTGGGCCTTCTTTGCCTGTCCCTGTTTGCTTTGGCATCTTGGCAGGATTCCATCCATTTGTTTGCCTGTGGTCCCAATCCATAACACACAGAATCTGTGTGTTCCTGCCTCCAGCTCCCAAATACTGCTGACTCCAGGAGTCCAGCACAGACTTTTCCTAGGCTGCTCTGCAGCCTCAGTGGTGAACATTACTGTGGGGGAGAGAGGGGAGGAACGTGGTATCGTTTTTCTGTATATTTGTTTATATTTAATTATTTTTCCTTTTTTTTTTTCATTACTGTTTCATTAAAGCTGTGTAGTTTAGTTTCCAACCCGTAAGTCTCTCTGCCTTATTTATCCCTTTCTTTATCAGGGAGGGGAGGGGGATTAATAGAGAGCAGCTGTCATTCAGTTAATTGCTGGCCCAGTGTTAAATCATGACATTCCTGTAATGGTGATGCACAACAGTACCCATAACACATTCACAGATCTTTCTTTTCAGAGCTGCCAGCTTCCCATCACAGCTTAACTGAATAAGGTTAAAATTTCCCTAGAAGCATGAAAAGATATTTGCCGGGTTTTTTTGATGTTGCCTATTTGATGATTGTTTTTAGAGCACTGTGTCAGGTATATGATAATTCCCTGAAAAAATAAAAACAACAAAACAAAACCAAAACCAGATTCTAACAGCTGTATCTCATTAGCCAGCCATACTTAATCATGAGATCTAAAAGCAAAACAACATAAACCTAAGCACTTGGAAAGTCCAACGTTACAGAACATTTAAAGAGGGAAAGACAGATTTCAAGATTTGTACAGGTATAATGGACATCTACTCACTAATGGCACTTAACTATTTGTCAAACTTGTACTTATTGTGATACTCTGAAAACAACTGTGACAAGGTGCAATGATGTAACTTTTATTTTATTTCTTTATAGTGCAGTTAAGAATCTTGCAGAGCTTTCAAGTATTGCAACAATGACCTAAATTTACTTGTGTAATAAGATTGTATCTCAAGATGTATCTCAAGTATTTGCTGTTTGATCTGCTATATATTGTTTTAAGCTTGAGTAAGCATGCTTTTCAGAGACTGTATAAAGCATGAATCAACACATCTTCTAGATTGCTGAAAACTATAATGCACATTTTTTCTGTGCCAAAGTTAATGTAGCTCAGTTCTGTCCACTGTAGACAAACAATAGTCTCTATGGAACTATGGGATTGATCACCTGGTAAAGGACAGATTTTTTTTTTTTCTCTTCTTCATTGATAATTCCATGTCCTTTTTGCTTATGTTTCTATTTCACAAAGATTAGCACACAACTTTACCTCTGAGAGGGTTCAAAAATATCATCTTTCATTTTAATTTGTGAAAGAGTACTACAAATTTATTCCTTGCATTTAATCTTTTTATTTTTGTGTGTAGGGTGGTAATAGCACTGAATTAAATCTTGGAATAGTTATCTGTTTATAGAAAATAAATGTTAGAACTTCTAGCTGGTTAGGTTAAAGACTTTTACTTTCAAATATCTTATAGAAATACACAGTATAAATTGGTTAGCTTGGATTGCCTGTTTCAATAGATACTTTTCTAATGAAAATATGTACTGGGGACAAAGTCCATGGATTTTTTTATGGCTTTTTGAGGTTTTTCATATCACCAGAAGTCGATTTAGTTGCTCTATCTTTAAACCTAAGGGCTAACTCTAACAAAATCCTTTGGTATGTTTTCATTACTTTCCTATGATATCTATTTGGAGAGAATTGTAGAATATCACAGCAAAAATTCATATTGGACTAGCATTCATCCTGAAATTTTGAGATTAAGAAAATTTCTTAGTCATTTACTCAGTGCAAAATTACACAGCTTTCTGGAAAGACACATTAGGAAAGATTTCTATCTACCATAGAGGAAGGACATATTCTGATCACTGTGCAAATAATCTTAAAAACTACAATAAAAAATTTACCATATTCAAGTTCCTCGGCACCAAAGTAGCCACAAACCTGTTTGCTATTTATCCATTTAACACAATTATTTACTGTTCAAAATATGTACAGTTACTATAGCAACAGCTACATTTACAGTCCCAGAATAAATGGAAAGCCTAATCTGTTCTGCCAGTAAGGCAAAAAGCTTTTTAAAATGTAGTTTATCTGTTACCTTTATAATAGAAATTAGTGGCACTCAGATTATAAACCGTGATCTGGTTGCAGACTGCCAGCTTTGATCTGCAGACAAGTGTTAGAGCACAGCTCATGGTTTGACTGTGTGTTCAGTAGCTTTGACAATTGGCAGTAATATACTCTTTTTTTTTTTTTTTTTTTTTTTTTTTTTTTCCCCCTCGTTGGTTGAGGGTTTTGTTTTGTTTTGTTTTTTGTTCTTTTTTCTTGGCTCAGCCTATGGTAGGATGCCAGAAGCAACCAGAAGAAATGGAACCATTTTTAGTTGGCTTTTTTCATGGTTATAATGATCCATAATCTAGGGTGAAAGAAAGGTACTTTTCACATAAAATGTTAATTAAATAGCAATGAAATAAGGAATCTAGACTAAAATTGGAATAATTAAAAAAAAAGCCAACCAACCACAACAACAAAAAAAACAAAACCAAAACCCACCCAAATCTGTTACTAGTTTCCTTATAAAAATAATAAATTATGTAATTTGAAAAGAAAGTTATATAACTCTTCTTCACAGGCTCTTGAAGAGTTTATGCTGACAATTTGGTATGGATTTACCCTGTAAATTAAATTTGACTATCACTTGTTTCAGGACATCTCTCTGTGTCAGCTCTGTATAACAGAATAAAATAAAATATCCCTGTATTCTGGAAAACTTGCAAAACTGTTCTTACAATACCTTATCTGTAAAGCTTGAGTCCTTCACAATGAAAAGTACTTGTTAAATAATTGTTATAAAAAGGGTACTACAGAAATCCAATTGTATGTTTGGATTCTACTTTTTTTTTTTTTTTTTGCAAATACTATTTTGAAGAACAGTTATTTTTATTTATTGAATATTTTTTAATTGTTATTGTTGTAATTACATCATGCAGGTGTCTCAGAGAGTGACCCAAGGAAAAAAGTGCTGTTGGTGCAAGGATTGCATCAGTTGAGCACATATGTCCACAGTGAGTTGCTGGAGTTGGATAGATTAATGCCTGACATGCTCTTCCTGCCCCCTTCTCCTCACTTGTTCATACCCTACAGGACAGGGGTTACAAAGGCCCTGTAGAGTTTCCCTGCACTGAAGGTATTGGTAGTATGACATATCAGGGTAAGAGAGAAAATAAAATCCTCAGATTTCTTTTACTTCCAGAGTCATTGGTAAGAACATTAATGTTCCAGTGGTGTATGTTCCTGATTTTCAAAAAACATTGGAGAAACCTTCTCACTGACTTGGGAATTTCAAAATCTTTGTAAAAAATA
Source organism: Florisuga fusca (assembly GCA_038090715.1). Classification (NCBI taxonomy): domain Eukaryota; kingdom Metazoa; phylum Chordata; class Aves; order Apodiformes; family Trochilidae; genus Florisuga; species Florisuga fusca. Next base: position 4,024,684 of record JAAWXA010000021.1, read on the forward strand.
ATGTCAATACCAGCATTTATTACCTTCAGAATTGCTTTTCTTCTTCCATTTAAAGATATGAGCTCACAGTGACAAATTTCAGGAAATCTCTCTATATAAATGTAGTACCTTAGTTGATTTCCTCCTAATTATTGCAAAGACTGAATAAGAAGTTGTTCTTGGTACACACATGAAAGCCTGTCTTAAAGTTTGATTTTTGCTCTTTAAAATGGTGTTTGTTGAAGCATTCTCTTTATGAACTGATTTTGATTAAAAGAAAAAAGAAAAAAGCCTCTGGTTATTCTCATGCAACGGAAACACCTAGGTTCATAATGCTTGAAGAAAGCTGAAATATTTTCACTCTTAAGGGTTTCTGATGGGATACCTTATGAAGTAGTCTCTTCAGATAAGATTTGAGGAGAGTCACTGTTCACAGATGTACAGAAAAGCTCTAATTGGTAGCTTGCCATACTTCCAAAAGTTTGGTTATGGCATGGTAGGCAAATAGTTGGCAGCTTGCTGCTCTGAGGCATAACAAATTGTCTGTTAGAATCAAGCAAATATTATCTTAAAAATGAAACTACTTATTTTTTGTAATTTATGGAAAAATATATTTTAAAATTGTGTTATTTTTACTGTAGAGATATATTAAAATTGACTAATAGTACATAATTTCCCAAATATTTAAAAAATTATTTTCAATTAGTAAAAAAATTAGTTAATATTGAAGCCTTTGTAACTGTATTTTAAACTATTCCAGAGGGCAGAATTCAAACTCAGGAAGTATTGAAATACAGGACTCATAATCATAACTGCCTTTATTTATCAGCTGTCCAATGATGTCATAGTGTATGTATTTGCTCTTTCCTGGGTAAAACAAATAAGAACTATTTACAACTATATTTCAAAGAGATAATTCACCCTCTATGCCTACCTGTAGTACTCATAGAGTGACTCCTCCTCTCTTGTGTGTTCTTTCTGTGTGTTTTAACACGCTTAGTTAAAAGATAGCAGTTGCTAACATCATCCTCATCCTCAAACCTGGACAACATTTATCTGTTGCAGTTGCAGTCATGTCAAACACAGAGAAAGAGGTTTGGTATGTCTCCTCTTTATTTATGTCTTCTGCCCTCAGTCCCAAATCCTGTCACTTAACCATGCACATCCTCCTGGGAAGATTTTGCACGTGTAATTCACCTCTCTGCCCTTCTTACATCATTCTTAAAATGGTCTCCAAATTTTCTGGAGGTTGTTTTTTTTGAAAATAGAAGCGAGACATTCCCTTCTCCTTCTTTAACAAAACAGATTTGAGCTGCACACCTGCAGGTCTACTGAACAGATTCACACAACTTTGTGTTGCTACCGATGCTCAGCTTTACACTGATATGGGCTGGGAGAAGGCAGCTTTACTATCTATCTTCCACCTCACATGAACACTGCTTGAGTAGACACCCTGGATACTTGATTTGTACATATGAACATAAAGAACACTTTAATTAGTTTACCCTGCAGACCCCATCTGGCCATTGTGACAACGTAAATCTTATGAACAACCATTTTTTACATGAATGAAGTAGTTTTGTCTGTGTATCATAAGTGAAAAAAACATTGATGCCAATATAACTACATTTTTTGGTTCAAATTGTTGATAGGATTGACCTGTTGACCACAACGGGAAAGGTGAAGGAGGAGTGAAAAGATTATATGCAGGGAAACTTATCCTCAGACAACTTACATTTGAATCTGTAACCAACTTACCCAACAAAGCCAAGGTAGTGAACTTAAGCTTTGGGACTTGAGAGCCCACAAAAAATGCCACCTTTGAACAGCAGAGCTCTCAACATGAAATACAAGAAAGCTGGGGTTTCTCTAGTGTTTCTCATATTTGCGATTTTCTTCTTTCTCTTTGGAGGGAAAATTCTTCAATCTTTTTTCTAACAAAACTTTGAGTTTTGCTCAGTTAGTAATGACAGAGATGGTGGCCTTTCTTCTCAAGAATTATTTATTTTCAGTCTGTAAAACTCTTTAGTTATATCTTCTTGTAGGTTTGGGTCACATATGCTTTGAATTTCCTCATGTCATTTATTTCTAAACCTTGGTTGGCACAGAGAAAGTGTAACTTTTACTCGTAGTTTTGTCTTCCTCTCAGTTTTCCTTTTCTCAGTATTAAATCTCATCAGTCTCTAACTGTCAATTTTAGTTTCTATTATGGCTTTGAGGAAAAACACCGTAATTATCTAAAGCACTGAATATGTATTGACTAGGTTAACATTTATATTCTGTATCACAGACATTAATATTAATAAAGACCTTTCCAATTCAAAAAGTTTAAATCACTTCTCAAATATTCTGATCTACATCTGAACTTTTTAAAAATATTCTGGAGAAAGGATTCATAGTTTGGCTTAGGGTTGGGTTGCTTTTTTTTAATCTGATATAAAACCTTAGCAGACTGAGAATTTCTCAACAGAAAAAAAAGGACTTGTAATTTGTCAGAAACAGCATGAAGACAGCCTTTGATAATAATTAGTGTAGAGAAATGATTACTCCTTTATGCAGACTGAAATTGATTTGGCGATTTGAGTTATTAACAAGGACGTGAAGGTCAATGCTAGCTCCTTCAAGCCAATGCCTTCCCCTTCTCTTACTGCCTTTTCAAAAAAAGTGAACATGATGGGGATTTTCTTGTTGTGTTTTGTTTTTTGCTTTGTTTTGTTTTGTTTTTCCCTGGAAAATGGGAAGGAGAAAAAGACATTTTAGTGTCTTTTTTTAGACATTAACTATAAAAGGCCTTTTATAGTTAGCCTAATTTCTTTAAGAGTGAAGTTTGGTTCTCATTTTACAACCACAAACCATTCCCAGGAAGTAGTCTTGAAGGTATGGTCTATGTGGTAGACCCTTTTTGGGTTCTGTATTTTGGCCTCAAGTGTCATGGAACACCACCCACCCTGTTTAATTTATTAATACATGTGTATGTATATGTACGCATACATGTACAAGTTTGAAACAAGGAGAAATAGTTTCAAACTTGAAGAGGAGATATTTAGGTGAGATGATGGAACAGGTTGCCTAAGGAAGTTGCAGCTGCCCCCTCCCTGGACGTGTTCAAGGCCAGTTTGGATGGGGTCTTGAGCAACCTGGTCTAGTGGAAGGTGTCCCAGTACACACAGGGGGGTTGGAACTGGATGATCTTTAAGGTCCCTTCCAACCCTAGATATGGTATGATTCTATGACTGTTCAGCTTTCCTGAGGTGGAACTGGCAGAAGTCCCTTTTCAGATGTACAACAATAGACCTGGTGAAACACCCTGAAAACAGGAGAGGTTGGATTTAATATAATAAGCCTTTTATCTTTTAATGTTTATGGTTCTGTGAAAATAACATTCAAGGAAATAGCTTTTATGAGACACATTCTCAGATACAGCAAATAATGACATTGATGAGAACAACTCAGTTCATGGTGGAAGTGTTTAAAAATAAAAGTTTCTTTGAACTCAGTGAGAACCAAATTTAATGAACTTTAAATTAAAGTGAGTGGAATAGATGTGTAAGAGTTAATCAGCTGGAATGGCAATAATATGGAATAGAGGCTCTCTCCCTAGAAAGAAACTGCTTGAATGAAATCATGTCTCTTGATGATTATTGTTCTTTGACTTAGGCTTGTATATGTGTATTTTGAAAGCCAAATTCTGATCCAATTAAGGTAAATGTCAAGGATTTGGATTTTTTCTGTCTTTGAGATAGTCTCTTACATATGAAAGTGAAATGTCTGTCTGTACTTTTGTGGAAGTGCATCTTGGCAGTTCAGCAAGGTCCTTTTTTATTGTTCTACTGCAGCTGTTAATACACTGTAATGATATAATTTTTGTCCAAGGTAATATAATTTCCCGTGAGCATAAAAATGCTGAGCTCTAAAATAAAAATGGCTGCTCTCTAATTTTGCTGCAGATTTAAAGGCTGCAATAGAATATAGGCAAAATTTAGTTCTTATTGCGATAAAATATTTATATTTGATTCATCACCATCTGGAGGTTTGCCTTAAAAACATTAACAATCTGTCCACACTAATGAAACAAAATATGTATATAATATGTAAAAACTCAAAATCACAGATGACTGAATTGATTAACACAGCTTTTGACCTATGTGAGTACAAGCTGAGGCTATAGGTCTATCCAGGATAGTGTCCACTCTTTGATCAGTGGAGTAAGAGCTATAGGATGTAGTTGTGTCATGGCAAGTATAATTTCTTAGCAACTTCTACCCCTCTTCCTGAAATAGAAATTCAGACTACATCTTTGAATTTAACAGTTCTTAATGGATTTTACTTTCATGAAAACAAATAATTTGGTTTTGAAAGAATAGCCTATGTTAATAGGTGCTCAAAGTGTAACTTTTAATCAGTTCTTAAATCGGTGGTTCTTTATTTTTATCCATCTCTAGGTCAAGAGATGCTAATTCATAATTAGGCAATTTTAAAACATCCCAATATAGTTAGTGATTCTGATATTCATAATTAGGCAATTTTAAAACATCCCAATATAGTTAGTGATTTTGATATTAGCATTTACATCAATGCATTTCTGACAGATTATACAGGGATTCGACACTTGAAAAATATCGAATTGTAGCATATTTAAACTTGGAACTTTTTTTTTTTTTTTTAATTTATTAAAGGAATGTTTACCATAGAATAAAACATCCCCTAGCCTTTCTCTAAGTCCCTTAGAGAAAGAGTATTTCTAACACATTTCTCAAGTAGCTAAATCTAGACTTTGCAGAAAAAGCTGGCTGAAAAGTGGAAACATTTTTTTCCAAAATGAATCTCCATGACTTGGAAACTTACTATCTTCTTTCTACTAGACTCTTCCAACTTAGTGTAGACTTCTCTGTAGGTTTTTGGGAAGCCCAGAGTTCTTTAGGAATAGATGTCAGAAATCATATTCTGCTCAGAGCAGACTTTCTCAACTAAGTTACTCAAATTCCTTTTACAGCTATCAGAGAGGCTATCAACAAGATGTGATCCATTTGCTCCTGGCATAAAAGTCTGAGCTTATGTCAGTGTTAACAAATGCTATCATACAACATGTGCAGATCAGCTGATCCAGACATTAGTGCTGAGGTCCCCACATCAACACCATACACATTTTAAAGGTTTTTCCTCATCCATCCTTACTAGTGACATGGTTTGAAGCAGGATGAAGAAAAGTTATCCAGCAAAATGTGTTGTTCTTGACTATAGGCTTCTTGAGGAAGTGTCAGAAAGCTTTCAGCACTATTATGTCACTGCTCCTGGCACTCATCAATAGTATAAAACCTCTCACACAAAAAAACTAGTTATTCTTTCTTGCTTCATTAATGCTTATTTATGAGTGAGACCACCTGTCCTGGTTTGGGCCATGACTGAAGTAATTTTCTGTCCTGTAATTTCACCTTCAGCTAAATGTGTTTTAAGTAGCTGTACTTGCTGAAATTAACAGCAAGTTTCTCAGTCAGTATCTACTTCTAGGACTGCTAACACTTAGTTTTTATAGTTATAGCTAGAGAATGGTATGCAAAACCAAGGCCAGTTCTTGGTTCTGAGGAACGTCTTATGTTTCAATAAGAGAAAGGTAGTAAAGAGGTCATTCCTGTGACCCTCCTTTAAGAAGGAGCGGGCAATACAGGCTACCAAAAATTGAACAAACTCAGTATTCCATCCCATACATATCATACTTGATATAAATTTGGGTGTCAAGCCCCTTTCCTTTGGGTCTTCTTTGCCTTTTCCTATTTTCTTTGGCATCCTGGAAGGATTCCATCCATTTGTCTGCCCATGGTCCTGATCCGTGCCAGCCTGAATCTGTGTGTTCCTGCCTCCAGCTCCCAACTACTGCTGACTCCAGGAGTCCAGCCTGGACTTTTCCAGAGCTGCCCTGCAGCCCTGGTGGTGATGTGAGCATTACAACTGGTAGGAAGGTATCATTTTTCTGAATATTTGTATATATTTAATTATTTTCCTTTTTTCCACTACTGTTTCATTAAAGCTGTGTAGTTTAGTTTCCAAACCATAAGTCTCGTTTCTTTATTCTCTCTCCTTTCTTTATCACAGAGGAGAGGGGGATTAATAGGGAGCATCTGCCATGCAGTTAATGGCTAGCCCAGCATTAAACTGTAACACCACCAAGCTGGCTACCTGAATCTAATATGATCTCTGATGTTAGCTTTTAGACAAACTGTTAGGCAGGGAATTATGAGCTAAATACTGCAGCAACAACTTGAGAAGCACACCATTCCTAAACTGTCCTCATCCTTCCTGGACATCCTCTGCTTGAACAATAAAATAAGGAGCCTGACTTTCTTTGACTCTTTGCAACAGCTTTCATTATTATTCAGTTGATATATTGGCTTGGGGACATGATCTTGGGCTTGAGACACTTTCCTTGGGGTGTGGAACAACAATGAACTTGGTTGTCATAGGCACAGCTTCGGTCATAGAATCATAGAACCATAGAATCATAGAACCATAAAATCATATACTAAGCTGACTTGGAAGGGACCCATCAGGATCATTAAGTCCATTTCCTGTCCCTGTGTAGGGCATCCCAAAAATCACACCATGTGTTCATCCAAATGCTTCTTGAACTCAGGCAGGCTTGGTGCTGTGACCACTTCACTGGTAGCTTGTTCCATTGGTCAACTGTTCTATGGGTGAAAAACCTTTTCCTGATATCTAACCTAAACCTCCCCTGATTTATCTTCCTACCATTTCCCTGAATCCTGTCTTCAGTCACAGGAGTGAAGAAATGAGTACCAGTCCCATCTCTTCCCCTGGTGTGGAAGCCATAGATTGTGATGTGGTCAGCTCTCATCCTCCTTTTCTCCAAGATGAACAATCCAAGTGACCTCAGCCACTCCTCATAAATCATCCCTCCCAGACACTTCTCCATTCTCGTGGCTCTCCTTTGGACACTCTCCAATAGCTTGATGTCTTTTCTATTCTTCAGTGCCCAAAATTGCAGCTAGCACTCAAGGTGAAACTGTACCAGTGCAGAGCAGAATGGGACAATCACCTCCCTTGACTGGATGGAGACTGTGATTGATGCACCCAGGATACAGTTGGCCTTCCTGTCTGCCAGGGCACACACTGCTGGCACACTGCTGGCTCGAATTCAGTTTTCCACCCCCAGATCCCTCTCTGCCACAATGCTCTGCACACAGATCCTCTTATGGAATTCTGGTAGATGATGTCTGTACTCAAACGGATGGCTGCCACTGCAGAGATCCTCTCTAGTTCTGACTATGGCAGATGAGACCAAGATGACTTTTAGATACCTAGTGTCTTGAAGTTGATTTTAAAACAAAACTGTGGATTGTTTTATTTTGCCCTTCATAAAGAACAGGAAAAAGCCTCAGGATATCACAGGAGCTCTTGACAATATAAGACCCTCTATCCCATGTACTGGAGGACAAACAGAATTACAATATCATTTAGGGTAGAAGTGACCTCCTGAGATCATCTAGACCAAACCCACTGATCAAGTGTCATCTAGAATAGGTCATGTCAGGTCTCCAGTCAGGTTTTGAATATCTCCACAGATGGAAACTCAACAATCTTTCTGTCAAACTGTTCCAGCATTTGATTACACTCAGAGTAAAGGATTTTCTTGGTGAATTTCATGGTCTTTAATTTATGCCAGTTGCTTCTTCTATCTCTGGGCACCACTGAGAAGAGCCTGGCTCCCTCATCGTCATTTCTTCCCATCAGATACTTATACACATTCATAAAATTATCTTCTGCAGACTGAACAGTCCCTGTTCTTACAGTTTCTCCTCATACAAATGATGCTCCATTCTCTTGACTATATTTGTGGCCCTGTGCTGGACTCAGTCCAGTAACTCCATACATCTCTTGTACTGGAGAGACCAAACTGGACACAATATTCAAGACAACAGATGTGCCTTACCAGTGCTGAATAGAGAGAAAGAATCACCTCCCTTGACTTGATGGCAACAATCTTCCTAATTCAGTCCAGGATACCATTAAACTTCTTTACCACAAGGACACATTGTTGACTCGTGTTCAACTTGCTGTCCATCAGTGACTCATGGTCCTCCCCTGCAGAGCTGCTTTCCAGCCAGTTGTAGCAGCATACTGATGCCTGGGGTTATTTCTCCCCAGATGCAATACTTTTATATTTGTCTCTGTTGAACTTCATGAGAATCCTCTTATCAAAATTACCCTCCCTGTGTCACCCTCAATTGCATCTAGGCTATCAGCCATTCCTTGTAGCTGTGATTCATTGTGAATTTGCTGATGTGCACTCTGTCCCATTATTCAAGTCATTCCTGAAGATGTTAAACCATACTGGCCTTAGTATCAGTCCCTGGGGTACTTACTACTGACTTGCCTCCAAACGTGGTGGCAGTGAAGCCTGTTTGAAGCAGGTTCTGAGCAAAGTTTAGTCCTCCAAAAGTAACCTGTGATCCAACCTATCATACAGTATTTGGGGAACATCACGGAATGTGTTTCAACAGTGTACTCTTGTTCCAAATACATTAAGGTGGATGCATCCTGAAGTAAATCAGATAAATGACGTCCTAGCATTTTATATTTCTCCCTAGTCATAGGCCCGATCAACCCATGTTTAAGTAATTTATTTGCATTCAAATACATTCAAATGCTTTCAAAGCCAAAATGTACTCTGAAGACTATAGCTCCTTCTTAGCTTTTGTGATTCCTTAGGTAACATCTATTGACTCAGAGTACATCACTAGCCCTCATGCTGGTGTATGCTGGGAGTGTTTAGGCAATCGAATCTTTTCCGCTTCTGTAATTAAGGGATTACCCAGCACAGCTATGGGGACTTGTGTGCTCTCTAGCCAGGATGCAGTCTTCTTCATTTAATCCTTACAAAATTTTGCTTCTTTCTTCTTGGCATTAAGCACAAGGATATTGAATGTAAAGCCATTTCTCCTGTTCTTCATAAGCTTTTTTTTTTTAATTAATTATATATATATAGTAATCAAACTACATAATTTAGACTTCGAATAGCTCTTCCTCCTTACGAAATCACTGTGATGTAACTTTAGAAATTATATAAGAAGTGTTAATTGCTCGGGAACTTTTTAGGATTTATAACAGCAGGTCTTATATAATCCTGGCAAATGTCATACATAAGCAAAAAGACATATTAAAAATAAAACAACCAAGAACGTACAGCTCTAAAACAGTGAAACCCTTCTTTAACAGATTTAAATAACAAATCTCATATTGCCATGACCATCTAAATGAATTATTTTCTCTCTAACCTAGCAGTGACAGCTTCTTTACTGTAATTCTTAAAATTTCTTATGGTCCCACAATTTCTTAGGTTTCATTGTACAGGCCCCTAATTTTTCAGCATACTCCAGAGAATATCGACAAGAGAGAATTTATGATGTGAAATTTTGGAGGCAACATTGGAAGGGGAGAGAAGCAGATCTCATTAACTCTAGTCTACATGGATATCTGATCCAGTGATGGCTGCACAGCTGCATGATCCCCTCTGCCCCTTCCCTGGTCACACTGGGGGTTACCTCAGCACAGTGCAGCATGAACACTACAAAATCCTGAAATGTTCAGAAAACCACTTACACAGGGAAACATAAGATCATCAGGTTTCCACAGGAAATGCAATTGAAACAGTAATACTTGCTTTGTTAATTTTCATATTAGAAAGGAAACTTCGAATTTTTTGTGAATTGTACTCAGGACTTATATATTACTAGAATGACTCCAGTACTGCAGCAAAATTTGGGACTTTTAGACCTTTGTGGGGAGTACATGGGGTAAAAGGGCCCTGTGTACATTCTGCAGGAATTACTGCTGTGACTAAGTGCTATGTGGTTACTTTTGTAGGAGGGATGAGACTAAGACCTCCAGTTCATTTCACAATAGACTATTGAATAGTCATCAGCTGAAGCAAATTTCAGTCAGTAGCAACCCAAAATGCAATTGAACTCAATGACCTAGAGGTGAAAGGCTCTGTATCTCATTACCACTTCCCTAAACCTGCCAGTCCCAGAGTATTCCTTCAGCCTTATGAAAAGAAACATCTATTGTACAGACACAACTGCTGCTCTGAGTATCTTAATCATTTAACTTTAGATTGTTGAGTTTCATTATTGTTTATTCCTTTGTCTCAAGCCGAATCATTTCCTATGAATCAGATAAAGTACTATCATTATGATATCATTTATGAAGGCTACCTAATTGTGACTCTCCTCAATAAGTCACTGAATAGTGCGTTTTGTTCTCAATAATATTAATTTATTTTCAGAGATGGCTATTGCATTATTCTGTTTATTTTGAAGGAAATAATTTTAAGTAGAGATCCTCTATATTTTTCTACCAGTATCTGAAATGTTAGTTATTTTAACCATAAATTAATATTTCTGAGGGAAAATTTATGAACATATTTTTGCTATACCTACAATTTTTCAAATAAATATCTGGTTTTAAATAAATAAGGGAAGATATTTCATTTTATATTTTTTATGCTTGACCTGAACAAAACCCCACGTTTGCTATAAAAGTTAGACTTTCAGTTCATCTTATGTAGCCTGTCAGAAGATAACAGTTACAAAATATTTAGTTAAAAAAAAAATACCTGCTTGGAAAATAATCTGTGATAGGTGTTTTTGTCCATCCCTCTTCAGAAAGAGAAAAAAAAAAAAAAAAGTGCTTGTTTTTTTTGTGTGCTTAACTTCCACAAGATTCACAAACTACTAAACCAGAAGCATGCTGCTTAAAAGATTATAAGCAGCAGGAAGTCACACAGAATGAGTTGTCTGACAGCTCAAGAGCCCTCCTACCAATGAACATTGCCACTCTAGACTCCTTTGAGACAGGGACAATTCAAATGCAATTGGTATATTTCACCTTCATTTCACTTCTTTTTAAAAGTTAAGGAAGGAAAACCAGTCATGTTTCAGAAGTAGATAGACATAATTATTTGCATATATGTTCAACTGAAACTATCTAAAAATTGCATTTGTTAGAAAATTATGTAAGTAAAACCCTCCCTTAAAAGCGGAACAAATAGGAAAGGAAAAAAACATTAACTCTTTTTAAAAATAAAATAAAATAATTTAAAAAATTCCTTCGCTTACTGGATGGATTTTTTTAATGTCAAAATCATCATGCCTCTCAAAAGGATTTAATTGCCTTGATACCTTCATATCTGCATAAAAACATGTTGATGCAAGTTTTAATAAATATTTAAAATGGTCATATATATAGGATGCAAATAAAAATTCTCTGACTTTCCCAATTTATTATAAAACTTTTTTAATAGGACTATACTGATTTCCCAGAACCTTCTGTTTCTTGACCCTATAATCAGTGAGACCTTCATTCAGAAGATCATTTCATGCAAGATAAAAGGTAAAACTAGTATTTTAAATTTCCTCCAAAGTTAAGTCATGTGAGAATATATAATTATATACTGTCTGCAGAGAGTTAGATGATTTCGTGCAAGAGTTTTAGTCCTGCTAAACCACAGGAATGCAATACAGAATTCCTCACAAAATATGTGTAACACTGAACAACAGGTCTACTGAAATAACTGAACTTTTGTTTACATTTCTAGCAGACATGTCAGGAATTTAATGTTCTTTGACAATAAACTGCCCTCTCATCCATGAAAGTGGGTCCTTGTGAACAGAGCTGAGATTTGAGGGTAGAATAGCATAGGGAAACTTGTCCAGCCATCATCTGTAGTGTAGTGTTGATTGGTAGAAAACTTTAGTCTCAACCACAGCTGGTAATCTGTGCTGTTACTCAAACACTACATTCACTTTCTCTTTTCTTAAGATACTTATATTAGCCCTGAGGAGCTCAACTGTTTTTGAAGTTACAATAGAAATATCAGGCACCAGAAGACGGAAAATGAAAAAGGAAAATATATCCTACCCAAAAGAAGAATTTCTTATAACAAGCAATCAATGAAATAAACACTAACAGGAATTTCAACTCAAGGGAGTTTAATTTGCCAGCAGCTTTAAACATCAAGTCTTGTTAGCTGGTATGGCTGTGGGGATAAGAGTAAAGAGCTACCATCCATAACATATTTAAAGAATGAAAAAAGTTGTTTCAGATCCCAAAGCATGGGAAACTCTGATATTGTATTTTATTTCCCTACTCCACTACTTTCTTTTTTTTTTTTTTTTGATACTGAAGTACCACATGTATGCAAAATTGAAACTGAATGCAAAATTATTAAAGATGGCCCATTTCAAGAGGTTTTACTTCTTTGTAGGTGAGGTGAGTTTGTCTGCACACAGACTGTCCTTATTTAATGGCCCCAGCTTTTCATACCTCTTTTTTTTTTTTTTTTCTTGCAAGTAAAATAGACAAGCCTTCCAATCCTTTTTTTTTTTTTTTTTTTCTTTTTCCAAATTCTTTGTGGATGTGCTTTGCCTTGATTTATACCAGACATACCAGACAACCTCTAAGTCACATGTTGCAGCTAGGACCATCCAGGTCAAGAAGTACTTGACTGGACTCTTGTTAGAGCTCAGAAAAATAGTAATGAGCTGTCTGAAGGGTCACTATAGACTGTATAGAAATCTATGAAAAGCTTGAATAAATCTTCTACTTGTGATGAAGAAGTCAGGAGACTTTTGTCAGGATTGGTTTGTCAAAGTGTAGGTTTTAGGGTTTGGGTTTTTTTTTTTTTTAGAATATGTTATCTGAAATCAGGAAAAAATTCAGTATTGTTCAAAGTATTTTAAGTATAAAATAACTTGCACATAGGAATATTTGTAATGAGTATTGAGAAGGAAATGTATTAAGTCTGTGGCAATACAGAGGGCAGAGGTAATAACAGGGATCTGATAAAAAGACAGAGTTTAAAGATAATGCTTGTACATACAGGTATGAAATAAGAGAAAAATAATAAGAGAACAGAAGGAGAGAGGAGGCAAAGGGAAACAACTGAGGATTTTGTGGGTGGAAGCACTTTCTATCTGTAACTCTCTTTTCATGAGCATGCTCTGGGGGCAGCAGGAGAGAGGGAGTGCTCTTTTCCTTTAAACATTCCTGGTCTCACCTGATGTGAGCCAAACCCTCTTGCTGTTCTGAGTAAAATGAAGACTCTCTTCTACAGAGCAGGAATGAACATACTGGTTTGTTTTTGTCTGTAGTGCATTAAGAAAGTTTCTTGGTCTTTTGAATGTCTCCTTGTCATGCATATAATGGGATCTCAGTAGCTTCTGATACTGTTTGAACAGATCTCTGTGACATCACAGCACAGAAATCAGTACTGCTGCTCTATGTAGGTGCAGCATGTAACTGATGTAGAAACTGAGGTGTAATTAAATTATAGAAGTACTTAATATGTTGCACAGATTCTTCTACACTGTCATTAAGACAATAAATAGCAAATTCTTATGAATAGGATTTTTTCTACTCTTTCAGAGATTTGATTGTATCTGTATTCTTCTTGTGTTATTTGTGGGAGAAAAATAACTCCCTTAAAGTGTCATTCTTGTAAAAGACCTCTATTTTATATGATGAATGCACCTTTATATTTGAATTCTAGTGGAACTTGAGGTGATTTAAGTAAACATAGAAAATTAATCAAATATTTTTTAAATCACCCAACCCAAATATTCCTGAGATACCACTTTCAGCTTCCTTCTAGAATCTCTTAAGGTTATTTTTTCCATTTTGTTTGATTTTGTGTGCACTTTTCTATGTGCACACAGTTTTGGAATCAAGCTAAAACTATTTAATGTGTTCAGCATTTAAAAGCCATTCCTTGCCATGGAAATAACCCTTTATCCAAGGTGCAAAGTCATGTCATCCTAGGAGATGTCTTATTTCTGTGATTTAGAACTTTTCCTTTAATAAACTTTCTATATATATTAACTTTGACACATGAGTAACCTTAGCAAAATTATGACCAACACAAAAATATAAATACCACTGAATTTTGGCTTTGCAATGCCCAGTAAATATTTAATTTAAAGCATTTTAGTGCACCCTGTGCTGCCTTTTGTACATTAGCTTATGCCCTGCTGAAGAAGGTGTTTTGGTAACAGCCAGTTTCAGACAGCTCCAAAATGGACCCACTGTGTGGTGCAGCTGAGCCTATTGGCCAACCTGGTGGAGCCTCTGGTAAAACGTGTTTAAGAAAGGAAAAAATGCCACTCAAGGAGAGAAGGAGAGAACAAAAAGAGTGATAAATAACGTGAGCATCACCAGGCTTCTCCAAATGCCTGTGGAGAAGACCACACTGTAGCAGTTATCCATACTGCAGCCCATGAAGCTGATAGATATTTCCTGAAGGAACTGAAGGTTGTGGAGATTCCAACTAAATGAGGCAGTCTGGGGGACAGAACATAGTGACACTGGAATTCCAAAGGTTGTAAAGACATTTAGTCCCAAATCAGAGACTATCATTAGATGCTGACTAACTTCCGAGTACTTGAGCTCCTATGTGTAATAGTTAAGACAGTTGATAGATTAGAATAATGTAAAGATAACTAATGTAGATCTGTAGACACATTTTTAAAATATTAAGATAGCTGTCCTTAGCATATTTTGTAACACACTTGACTAAATACAGACAGTGCCAATCAAACAGCTCTTAATGATCTATTGGCTGGTCAGTTTGACCCAGTAGAAGTTATTTTGTTTCTTACATAGAATGCAGACTATTTCTTTCCAGTGTAACTATATTGCAGGTAAAGATACAAAATAGACACAGGAGGGACATACTGTGATCTCAATAAAACAATTTGGACATAAACAGGAAGAAAGGGCTTGCAAGAATTTCAGGGAAAAGGAATAAGATTTTATTGTAAACAAGTAATTGTTGCGTAAAGTGAAACCACAGACATTAGGGCTGCTATGTCAATATTTCCTAGACATCAATAAAGATAGCTATTTTAGGTGAAGTAATATAAAAAAAAAAAAAAAAAAAAAAAAGCCCTGCTGAAACTATCCCAGGCCATGAGTCTATATTATTCATAGAATGAATACATTCCAGGGAAAGATAGATGTTACTGAGACATTAACAGAACTTGTGGCATGAACCCACACATTCATTTAGACTTAAAGGTACAGGAAACCATAGAATTGATTTAATGCTTAAATTTTACCCAAATATATCAGTAAAGGATTCTGAAAGATGCATTAGAGACTCTAACACAACCATTCATTTCTGGAACAGCCGATTAGCTCTTCAGTGAGGAAAAATTCTTGATTAGAAATGAGAGAATAAGGAGACATCAAGCAGATAATGAAGAACCAAGTACCTCATAGGATGTGTGAACATTCTGCTTCAAACTAAAAGGACCATACCAAAGAAGTGAACTACCACACAAGTCATCTTCTTTTGCATACAAAGTAATCACGAGTACAGTGTATTCCCAATTCTTGTGGAAGTTACAAGTATTTTTTTTTTTCCAGGTTCAGCATGATATATATTGTTACAAATACAGTTTGTATGACAATGACTTTTCATACAAATACACCAACTTCCTAACAGCAGATTATTTGCATATCTGTTACGTTCCCCCCAAATGGCTTTTCTAGCCATTTTCAAAATTATGTGATATAAAAAGCCTAATAAGATACAGTTTAGAAAGGACCTCTTCTCAATTTTGAGCAGATAGGCAAAACTTTCAGTGTGAACAGAAACACAAGCAATCTATCAAGAAAAAAAAAATAAAAATTTGCCAGGGTATTTATATCTGAATGAACAATGCCCTTTGTATAGTGTACACACTTGATTTGGTCTAAAGCCAGACCTATAGCATAGAACGAGGAACATGGAAGACACTAATTTTTTTTGGCTATTAAGAAAGACATTTAATAATGCTAAGAAATAATAACACCTAGGTAAAGATATTGTGATGGTTTTAAACTTGTCATTATAAATGAATCATCCTTTGTATTGTAAAAGTTATGCCATGCTTGTAGCAAGTGCTGGTGACCCCATAGCTATCAGACAGAATTTGTTAAAAACAGGAGTTTCTCTAATTTGCTCACTTTTAAGAGCTCCCATCACAACTTTCTACACCTTTTAAGGATTTTCAGAATATTTGCCTATCAGTCTCTTGCTTTTGATCCTGTAGATAACTATTAGCAGTTTGATTCTCAGATACATTAACATTTCTCATTTCTCAGTGATGTTTGTGGGAGCTGAAAGTAATCTACAGTTTTGAATAGTAAGTTAAAGCAACCTCATAAATTTTGACATTATGTATGAGGTGTTCATATTACTTTGTAAATGATTTAGTTAAAAGTTTAGCTGCTCAATACTCAGACCAAATCAGGTTTCAACTGTTCCAATTTATCTATAAAGTGTAAGATATATTTTCAGTCCTTTCTTCCTGATGAAGTCCTCTCATAGTTCTACAGCTTCTAGGACAGAAATTACTTTCCATACTGTTTACCTGAAGAAAACATAATTAATTTAGCTGACTTTTTTTCATTCCCTTCTATAAGTTGGCATTGCCTTTCTTAGTTGTATGTGTTTCAGACAAAAAAACCCAAAGCTACTGTGTTGTTCACATTCAACAGTATACATTTGATAGTTATTTTCCTCCATTAACCAAGAAAATATAAATATTATTGTAAGATTTATTATTGTTTTGTAGGAACAGAAAAAAAAATGGCTTAGGCTTGGTTTCACCATAAAAGGTAAAAAAAGTCTCAAAGTTAAGTTCTCATTACATTGTTCATATAATGTCCATAGTTTTCAGATAACAAGTTTATAACTTTTAACCTTACCCTTTATTGCTGTGATATACTGCATCATTATTTTATTGGCATTATTTTATTGGATTTTAGGATAATATTATGGTGCTTTGTTGGTTGTTTCATTGCCTCAAGTATCACAAACCATATTGCTTTCTGTGGATTTTTGCAGTTTAATTAGTATGCTGCTGTGCTGTTTTTAGTGGCATGCTGCTATGGTACCTTTAATTGAAATCTTTCTCTTATGACTACAATAATTATATCACCCTAATGCCTTTAATCTGGCACCATTATATAGCATGTAGCTGTGCCACATTAACTTCTTGATATTAATCATTTGGATTATCATCAAGGGATAACCCAGAAGTGAGAAACACACTGGCACCCCCAGTTGGAGTATTTTCTCAATTTTAAGTTCCTCTGTAAGGCCATGGATGCCTGTGGCATACTGAAAGATAAGCACCAGTTTTCATTGAACTCCATTTCTACTGAGGGGCTTTATGTTGTCTGTGTGTGTGTGAGTGTATGGGGTCTGTGTCAGCAAATGGAGACATGAGTCACATGCAGCTGGAGCAGGCAAAGTTTCATGTATCAGTCTGTGATCACTGGCAAAACCAGAACTGCTGAGGAGGATAAGGGCCCTGGGAGAAAAGGAGCAAGTCCTGAATGCACAGGAGCAGACTGTCCCTATGGGCTGAAAAGCAAGCCAGAGGGGAAGACAACCGGTCTGGCTGAACAGTGAGATTTTGAAGGAAATTTGGGTCAAAAAGAGACTGTGGAAAAAAGGGCTGGTTACTCAGGAAGAGTTTAGGAATACAGTTTGGTCATGTAGAAAGAAGATTAGAGAGATGAAGGCACAATTTGAATTCAATCTTGCCACTTCCATTAAGGATAACAAAAAGTTTTTCTACAGATGCATCAACTGCAAAAGGAGGGGCAAGGAAAACCTCCATTCTTTGTTAGACATGGGGGGAAACACAGTTACCAAAGATGAGGAAAAGGCTGAGGCATTTAACACTTTCTTTACCTCAGTTTTCAACAGTAAGACAGGGTGTTCTGAGGACAGATGGCTTCTGGAGCTTATAGAGAGAAATAAGAAGCTGAGTATCTGCCCTTTAATCCTGGAGGGAACTTTTAGTGACCTGCTGAGCCACTTGGATCCTCACACGTCTATGCGAGCAGATGGGATCTACCCCAGGGTGATAAGGGAACTGGCAGGAGAGCTCTCCAAAACTCTCTCCATCATTTACCAACAGTCCTGGCTCACTGGGGAGGTCTCAGATGGTTGGAAGTTGGTGAATGTCACACCAATACACAAAAAGGGACAAAAGGAGGACCTGGGAAACTACAGGCCTGTCAGTCTGACCTCAGTGCCTGGCAGGGTTATGGAGCAGATCATGTTGGGGGCAATCACACAGCACCTGCAGGATGGAAAGGGGATCAGACCCAGCCAGCACGGGGTTAGGAGGATTCCAGCCTTGGGGACTTGTATATCCTGGTGGCAACTGGAGAGAAGGGTCCAGAGCAGCTATTGGGCAGACCACATGCCTAAGCACAGGTGCTGGGGGATCCAAGCTGTGTTTCTGTATATGCACACCTCACTGAGAGATGTTCAACTTGATTACCCAGAAAGGAGAACATGGTGATTCCTGTTTGGTTTTGTGTGTGCACTGTTTGTTTTGTTATGTATGGCCAAATATATATATATATGTGTGTGTTTTGTATGTGGACATGTGTGTAAAGGCATGAATGTGTATGGGAACACGTGCTCGGCCCCTTTACAGACACAATCCTGTAGCAGCCTCAACTTATCAGATTGCTGTCATTCTGCCTCATCTCCCCCAAATGTATGGCTGATTCAGACTAATTAAGCAGTAATTGTTTACCTCTTGCAAGAATTAGCTGGCATGATTTGTTGTCATCAGCCAAAGGGAAATATTATTGATAACAACCAAGAGTGCATACTAAGGCTAAAATTTCTTCCATTCTTCCAGTTGCAGACTTGTCTCTTTATGAGATGCAAGCGAGGAATCAGAGTTTCGATGTATTTCAGTACCAGCTTCTAACAGCTGCTCATCCCTTGAGTTACAGACATTGTATAACCAGAGTTCTAAAGATATCTTTTGAAATTGCTATTAACAGTAAAGCTGACTTGAGAGAAAAATATGTTTGAGAATATAGTTTCATAATGCCAGTTAAATGCAATCAACCTAAAAAATATTTAGTTTTATAAATAACCCGAGTTTTAGGTTACCACACTTTAAGCAATATTTCTCATTCTCACATTTTGCTAACAATGTCCAGTTAATATTTTTTTTGCCTTCTTAGAGTTTTTGCTAAAAAAATTTAAGAATCAGTAAAACTGAATGCAGATAAATGTGAACCTGAGCCTTACACATCAAGTCAATATATATGTGGGGGTGTCCAAATAATGCTTTTTAAAATCTATTTCTCCATTTCCTTTCCCCCTCTTTAGCACTCTTCTCTACATTTAGCAGCAACAATATAGTTAATTTTGTTTGTTCTAGAGTTAATGATATATCTTAGATGTAGGTCTGTGGTTTTTATAGGTTGTCTAATTATTTTTTCTAATTATTTTTAATTGCTTTCATGTGCTTTGGCTAGTGGTCTGTTATTAAGACAGTCTGGATGTTTTAGTGGTGAGGTAGATCTGGTCAATGTTATCCATAGTGCAAACATTTTATCCTTACAATAGAAGCTACTTACAGGGAATTCAGATACAGTGAAAAATTGATTACTGCATATTTGAGTTTAAGAAAAGCTACAATGACTTCATTTATTTTAAGAAGAAAAAGAGAAGACCTGTTTCTACCAATTCAGAATATCTCACATTGACACATTCTTTTTTTCCACATGGAGTTACTCACCTTGGGCTTCAGTTTAAATGACATCAGATGAGGCTGAGGAAATCTTCAACATCTGAAAGCTCACTGTCAGCATTTAGTAAAAGGAGAGTTTACTTTCACCGTGTTGTAGATTTTGAGGCAAACTTCATAGAAGGATCAAAGGTAGCTTTAATGCAGCATGTTTTAGTATATTTTACACAAAGTAACTATACACACACATACACACAAAAAATTTTTATTTTAATAGGAAAATATACAGTTATATTCATATATTTGTATGGGTGTACTTATGGCTAGATGAGAAAGTAAATTAATAAAAAACACAATTTTGTAATGTGGGTTTACTTATAAACATTTTCTATTTTACTGTGAGTGTGTGTGTACATCTGTACATATATATATACACATAATGTGCTCTGTGTATTTGATCTACAGATGGTGGTAAGACAACATTTCATACACTCGCCCAAGTGCTAAAAAGAGGAAATGATTTACAATTGCACTCCAAGCTGCTGCCGGAAAAACCTTTCTACATCACATATTTCAATCTGTTGTATGCATGTGCCTGCATACACATCTCAAATACACCATATCACTACCCCAACACCACGGCTTTTTGAAACTATGATTCCTTCTTCAGAACGTATTCCTGACTGAAATATTCATTTTTATGCATTGCTATCAGATGCATTCCAGAAAGCTGGGAGTGACTACAAAAGCCTAGAATATGAATGTTACTTGAACAGATTTCTATAAATATAACCTATTGACCAGCCAGAAAAAAATATATAGCTGTGATCAGGGATAAATTTTGTTGTCTGCTGCTTTTTTTAAAGATAAAAGTATATGCTTAAAAAATTGAGCATGCTAACTGTTTGTATCGTTTGCTTGTGATCTACAGAATTTGGAATCGGTTACAGAAAATAAATCATCAGTAGTTGTGATCAGTAGTTCTGATCATCAGATTGAAACCAATCTAACTTTAAACAGGTAAATTTCTACTTTGAGGTACTATTTAATTTGAAAAGACTGTTCAATCTCTTTCAGAACAATTGCAGGAGAAATCCCATTGTTCTCCCAACTGCCTGTTGTTGTAAAATTCCAGCTACCTAAGCTAAACAAATGCAGCTGAGAGCTGTTAGATGTGTTTACCCAGAGCTTTTCAAAGATCAAAGAGGAGGGGGGAAAAAAAAAAAGAAAAAAGAAAAAAGAAAAAAGGAAAAAAAGGCCACATCTGTATATTGAATCAAACTTTTTACTTTACTTGAAAATAAAAGTTTTAAAAAGCATCATTTCTTCCTCGTGAAGTTTTCTCCAGAGAGCCCCACTTTCAAACTGTGCATATACAATTTAAGGCACTTAGCCTTAGGAGGGGGCACCTCCTGCTATAGATGAAGAGCTTGACACCAGGTCTTATGTTAAATAAAGGCATGTACCTTCTCTTCATTGGGGTCCTGTTTTTTGTCCTGTCAACGGGCTTTGGTCTCCATTCAGATGCACTTTTCTTAAAATGTTACCACCTGTAGGCTACTGTTACATTATTTCTTTGAAAATTCTGAAAACATGAGGGTAGCTTTGTTCAATTTAGCTTTACTGGGGGTGTGTGGTTTTAAAGCCTAGAAAGTAAGTGTTATTTTTTTTCTCCCTTGAGATGCTATTACAGCCACGGGCATCTTGATGCTGGATTTTAAAAGGTGCACTTCACAAGAGCACAAAATGCCCCTACCAGAATAACATGTTTTATGCTTAGTGTGGCCGTGAGGAAAATGGTGACCTTAGGGGCATACTCTGTTTGCACATACATTTCCCTCTGAGCTCCACAGGAGAGCAAGGTGTCTCGAAGTCTTACTCTGGGAACAACTTTTCTTTCCTCAATGCTTTGGGCAGCAGCAAAGGAGGTTCAGGTTCCTCGACTACACAGTCTTATACAGAGTAGAAGCAGCTGACTGCAGACACAAAATGTCAATGCCTCATATTTAGGATATATTATAATAAAGTATTGGGTGCCTAAGCAATGGTTCGTGCTTGGCTTTTGTTAACACCTTTTTGAAAGCAAGGAATGTAAGCAATATAGGCTCTCTGAGAGCTTGTGATGTATTGATCTGAAAAAATTAGGTCTAACATGAAATCATTTACTGTAACTCTTTTGCTGTAACCTGCTTCTGAGTATAAAAAGAATTATATGCTATCCAAACAGATTCTTGTTATGTGTCTTGCTAAGCAAATGAAAGTCTGGGGAGAAGACTGCAATGTAAAATCAACTACTCATTGGTTTTACTATGAAAAAGGGTAAGTGGTTCTTTTTTAAGTTACAAAAAATATTTTTTGAATTTGTGTCATAATCTACATTAGTTTAGGTACAGCTATTTCTTAGTAACAGGGGGAATGTTTGCTTACTTTTTGTTCAACTGGAATAAAAATTCTTCCACAAAGGGTAGCAAATATGAGTAACAGAATACAGGAAATGCTACAGATCTTAATCTGGTTCTGCTCTTTTATTTTAAGTGGCCAGTTTTTGACAACTCCTTTTGTATGCTCATTTTCTAGAACCGTGTTAATGGCTACAATTTAGCCTTTTAATATCCAAGTTGCAATAAAGATCCAATAGATAGTTCTTTTGTCATACCAAAAAAAATAGTGTGAAATTTGTTATATAATATATTGGCAAAATAAATTTTATTTCAGGATAAACTCAAAAAGCGTTTTCTGAATGTAATTTCACTGGAGTAATCTGTGGAATGTCCAGTCCACCTAGCACATGAAGCTGGTGAGATACGCTTTTTAAAACTAATGCTGGAGTTCCTTCCTCCTTGAAACATCTTTATGTCTAAAAGCAAAGACATCAACAACGTGTAAGAAACTGCTACTTCCAAACAACTCCTTTGCTTTAAGGACTGGTGATTCGCAGAACCTTGATCACCTCTGTAAACTGAGGACTGCTCCAATACCTGACAACAAGGTTGTACATTCCACATTTTTCCCCTGTATGTGTAACCAGAAACCATACCCACTATAGTCACCTTGTTAAACTTTACTAGTAGCTCATGTTCAGCCAGTTACTTACTGTTATTCCCATCTTCTAGCATCTCATTGATCTCCAAAGCATAACCCTCCAGTCTTGGGGATCTACAGTTTTTGTTGTTACCAAATGTATGACTGTATATGTGTCTGCTATAAAATGGTCTTGAATTAGATCAGTTCAGCAATTTCTATCACTTGGTAAAACTATTGTGTCCTCATCATTACTTACTATGTCACCAAATCTTACATGACCTGCAAGCTTTTCCAGAAAAAAAAAATAAATGTTTTGCCATTTATCAATAAAGTTACCAAATAGCTGTCAGTTAAAAAAATAAAAAAATCTCTCAGAGCACATTTTCCTGAGAAATTTAACATTTGCTACATTAACACTTAACACTTAACAACGGACACTTGTTAAGAATTATTATTTTACCAATTTCAACAGCATAACTTATTTTAGATTAAAAACCTGAGCTTTTTAAAGTGTTATAATTTTCAAATATGCAAAATCATAGTGCAGTTAGGTGTTTTCTAACTCAAAACAAACACACCAACTTGTAGAAGCAAACTAAAAAATAGAAACAGAAAAGAGAAAATAGAAATTCATGCATGGTATAGTTTTCAATTGGGTTTTTTATTTATAATTTTCTTCTTTTTCTATAAACCCTAAGTCTCAACTCTCTGTAAACTAGGATTAGTCACCTGTATACTTCATGTTTAAAACCAGGACACAGGTTCCTAAGTCACAAAGGCTGCAATGGAAATTTGCCCAAAAATATGAAATTTGGCATAGGGAATAGTCTTAGTCTCACATGTGCCTCTTAGTGGTGGAATGAAATTGGTGTTGATGTGTGAACCAGGGCAAGGGTTTACACGAATTCATGGTGAATTTTGTAATTGATGTCATAACTGTCTGCTTTATATTCTTTGTGGTTCTGTGCATGATTGTGTAGCTCAGAGAAACCTCACAGGGAATTCCGAAAGGAGTGACAGTCCACATGGAGTGAAACAGAGCCTGGGTTCCTGCCTTTTTTTGTGAAATATGTGAAAATGCATATGGAAGAAATACTTTAAAAAGGGAGATATATATGGAATGTGGCAACCTATTGTTCTTCACTGTATGTAAATATATATAAAAAATATATTGTAAATATAGAAAATGAACTTTAAAAAAAAACAAAAAAACTTTTGTCCACTAAGTTACAAAACATTTTGGAATTTCTATGTTTTTCAATTTTTCTTTAAAAAGTTCAGTGTCTTCACTCCTCCCTAACCCTAGTGTAAATATGCAACACAAGGAGAGTGTAGAAGTCAGGAAATGACAAAGTTAAGGTTCCCCATGCAGTATGCACTCTGTTTCCCTGTGTGTACATGTTTTGGTAAGGTCCTTTGTTACGTTATCACATGTGTTTTTGACTTTTGTTCCCCATTTAAGTTCAGGCTAAACACACACCATACAAATTCAAAACAACATGCATTAGCTCTTCATGGGGCACAATGGACAAACAACAAGGCAGCTTTTGATCAGCCTGAGTAAGCTAGGATACTCTGTACAAATTAAAGTTGTCTTGTGACAGAGGCTATGGGTAAAGACCAAACAGCCTGGGTTCTTTATCTGTTTCTCCTTTACTTGAAATGTCACTACAGCTCTCCATGTTGCTTTCTGTTCTTCCACTGTAAATATTAATTCAAGTATTTTCTGATCTCACAGAAGTGTTCTGACAATAAATTTATTACTGCTTAATAAACACACTGATATTACAGTGACGACATAGATAGAAACCTATGAAGAAAAATAAAAGCTTATTTTCTTCAGGGCTTGGAGGATATGCTGTAAATACAGTATGGAACCACATGTTGAACATCAGGATAAAAAGAAAATTCCAGGTGTTGCTTAGTACTTTGTGCCCCATATTAACCAGAGGCCCAGGGGAAGGGAAGCTGGGGGAGAAAAGTCAGCCTGTTGGTTTTTATTTCTACAAGACTTGTGATAGCAAACTAGCATATGATGTGCACAGAGCAAAGGACAAAAGTAATGTCGGAGATATTGTTAATAGCTCTTCAGTTACGTTTTTTATGAAATTTATTCAAGACTGAATTAAAATTCTTCTTTACCCATATTCCCTTTGAATAGACCCTTTTAGAATATAGGGACGCTTCTGG
This sequence comes from Florisuga fusca, assembly GCA_038090715.1. NCBI lineage: Eukaryota > Metazoa > Chordata > Aves > Apodiformes > Trochilidae > Florisuga > Florisuga fusca. Next base: position 4,049,445 of record JAAWXA010000021.1, read on the forward strand.
TGCAGAGAGATGTCAATTTATAATGTCTTGTGTCAGCAATAATGGATTCGTTTTCTCATATATATCATATAAGCATAAATATGCTTGAAGAGTTTTGCATTTATCATGAACCTTCTTCATTAGGGAGGAAATATTTTAAAACATCACAGATACTTACAAAGATATTTAAGCTTTGTGAGGGTTTAAGCTATTTTCTCCCTTTTTGGTAGTAGCTGGAATAAAGAAAATGGCTTACAGATTTAGCTGTGTATGTAGTTTGAAAGTAACAACTGAAAAATGATGTTCATAATCTGAATTGCAATGAAACCAATTATCTGTACTATGGTGTTTCACTTGGGAATACTCCTAAAGGTTTAGTATTTCTTAAAAGAAATTAAAAACAGCTGTAAAAATACCATAAAACAAAAATAGCAGCTGCAAAAGAGATTAACATTCCTAAATTTCATTTGAACCTGATATGTTATTTTTCCAACAGCAACATACATATATACTGATTTTTAAAATCTATTCTTTATGAAACGATATCCTTTTAAGAAAAAGATGGATTTTTTTCTTTTTTCTTTTTTTTTTCTTTCCCCCACTTCTTTAATATTACCCATGAATTTCATAAACATTCTTTGCCTTTGTCCAGGTATTTTGTATTACATTTTCTTCTGTAATTATTATCAAAGAAAAACTACAGTTGTTAAATATTGAAGAATGATTTAAATATTACTGATTAAGAATTAAAGATCTACCTAATAACCAATTTACAGCAATTCTTGCACTTTTGTTACTTGCAGATGTTAAATAGTTTTCAAACTGAGCCCCATTTACCCTGTGCCTGTTTAAAAATTTTATATAGCGTCTGTTTTCCAATTAAGCAGCCAGTCATAGATGAAACCTTTCCTAATCTTTTTCATATATATAATAAAACCAAATGTAATTTATAAAACAGAACTGGAGGTGCTGACAGTATAAAACAGTTTATTTTGCAGTCTTGGTCAAAACATATGGCAGCAACTTTTCTAGACTTCTGCCAGATGGCGGGCCTTAATCGATTTTGTCTGTTGTGCCGTACGTTAATTCTCTGTGAAAAGTGTTTCTTCAAACTCAATTAAAAAATAATGACTTTCATTTTCTTACCAAACAACTTATGTTGAGACTGTCATTTAGATAGGTCTGTTTAAGTCTGAAAAGTTTTTGAAAACCCAGATATTTAGGTAAAATTGATTCTTATGGCTTTGAAAGCCATGAGTGTTATTCATGATCATGTGTATGATTATAATTTCAGGTGAATGTGAATAAATTTACCTTTATGATAATGTTCTATGTCATGTGTTTCTGTTTTTCTTGGTGGGTTTTTTTGTTTGTTTTGGTGTTTTTGTGTTTTGTTTTTGTTTTTTTTTTAACAAATTATAGTGTTTCATTTAGCAAATTACAGTGATTTTCAACAACAAAATCCCCAGTGTAAAATCTCAGATTATCAGAGCTGAATTTATAACTCCGAACTCCAAACATGTTAAACTAGAAAAGGAATATAGAATCTATCTCTGCATCTCAATAAAGATACTTTATGATACCATAACTGTTATAAAATTTAACTACTGATCTACCCAACGTATTTCTGAATATTTCCTACATCTCTTACATTAAAATATTACTTTTTATGTGACCATACTACATTTAATAAATATTATGCAAAGGCCAGATTCCAAGGATATTTTAACAGGCAATTTTTGTTTTGATAAGTATGAAATTTACAGTCTACCCAATGAATAATGAGGTATGAATTTTTGATAAAGATACTTCCTGATGGACGAACATAGTGGATTCAAAAATCATTAAATTCTACTAAAATTCCAACAGTTACCATTTCTATGTATTTCAATGAGTACGCTAATAATGTGTATGTCTTAATAAATACAGATTTTAAAACCCTGTGAGTTAATGAAAAATATAATAAATCTTTATACATTTTGTTCTACTTTTACTGCTATTGTTCCTTTGTTATACATATTTGACACATGCAGACCTTTTGTAGAACCTAGCTTTAATGTAGACCAGTATTTAACATATTCACAACTTATAACGTATGAAATGGGCATATGTTGAAACAAAATATCAACCAGATCTATTCTCCTTACCATTTTTATTTTATGACTGCTTTCTTTTGAAATAGAGCAGCGGTATGGTAATATGTGCACAGACTAAATCAGTTGTGTTTTCTTGAGCAATAATCCCATAAAAGTATGAGGTAGAAATTCTGTGCTTTTCCAGTATCATCCAGCAAGGGCAAACGACAGCCTTACTTGATGGCTGATATTTTTTATAGTACAGCTGTGACATATTTTATGCATCACAAAGAATGATCAAACATTTCTCTGGAGACTTTTTGTCATGGAATGTGTCCCCCTGCCCCATGTCTGTCTTTACATTAAGCTGTTATACACCTACATTCTAAATTAGTTATCTGTTACCAATGGATTAATATTTTGTAATCAAAAATATTTAGGAAGAATGTAACATTTTTGTTTGGTTGGTTGGTTGGTTTTATTTAGTAAATTATAATAATGCACACAGTTTATAGTAAAAATGCCAGTGTAATTAACTAAGTTTAAATGGACCATATCTTTACATTTCTGACAATAAAATGTAGTACAGCTTACTAAAATTTAGATGTCTGGGCATTTTGGAATATAGTGCACAGTAGTATTTTAAAAATTCTCACATAAAATCATGTTGATATATTTGACTCAAAACTTCTTAATAATTAAATTATCCTTTTTTTTTCACTAAGTTAACTAAGTTTAAAGCAAGGTAAAATAGCAGATTTAATATCTTTTGCAGTATATTTTCAGGAGTGAGGACAGTGCTCTTTGCTGGTCACACAGTTTGTTCCCCACACATAAATTTCTAGTGTCATTTGAGAAATGTAAGGTATCAAATGCCACAGATTGTAACAGTGACAATAGCTTTGCCTCTGTGAATGGAAAGTGGGAAAATGAGAGTGTATGCAATAAGGTATCTTAACCATGAAAGATATTTATATTTAGCAACTAGTTCAAACCCTCTTTGGAAGACAAACCAGAACACTGCATTGGTTTTTTTTGACCAAGGTAAGATGTTCTTTGTTCAGATTAACTGCATTTTGAAGTAAACATCTCTCATTTACAATGGACTTAGTTATGACTGGAGGGGGACAGAAAAAAAATTTTGAGCCTTTGTCATGAGAGGAATACATAATTATCAGTGATGGGGGAGTTTGTTCCAGGTAGAGATCAGCAGAAGCCCTCCTATTCATCCTCCAAGCAAAGCTTGTGGGCCTGCTTCTCCATTTGGGGATTTTTGGCCCCAGAATTCAAATTCTTTTTACTTTGCATCTTGTCATCATGCTTTGAGCACTTCAAGAGACCTAGGAAGACCACTTTTATTGAAAGAATATAAATCAATAGGAATTAACATGGACCAGGAATAGTCCATTATAAACCATAGTATTAAAGCACTATAATAAACAATAAAATAATGACAACAATTTGGAACTACAACCAAGCTGTGTGGCATCATTCTCCAGAAAGGGAGAAAGCAGATAATATTCAGTCATGGATTTGTGCCTATCCAGGATACTTTTTTTTCTGATAATACGTTACATACTCTTCAACAGGAGATAAATGTTAAACTTCCATATTTATGTCTCTTGTTTCTTCCATTGTCTATATGCTACATTTTTCCGCTGATCCAAAAGGAGCAAATAATTAAAACATATAATAAAATAATAAAAAAAAAATGTGTTAATATATAATAATAAAATACTTATTTCAAGACTGTTTACACCTCACATGTAAGTAGCTGCCAGTTACACAACATGGTTGACTGAAAATTTCTATTTCTTTCTCAAGTTTAGAGTGATTCTTCTGTCAATTTCCACATATTTGATTTTGGATTGCAGTCTGCAGACAAAACTCTCTTTTGTTGGCAGTAGCACTGAGAAAACACATTTAAGTGACATAAATCAAGAACAATATTTTTCTTTCAGACATCAAAAAAAAAAGAAATTCTTTAACTGGTGATAGTAGAAATAGAACTAGAAGGAAAAAAAATAGAAAATGGACAAATAAACAAAAAATAAGCATGACAAATTATATTTTCCAATTCTTTCTTTTAATAATAATTTTAACATATTTTTAATAAATAATTGAAAAAATAATTTTTAAAATATTATTTGATGACAACACCTTTCCTACTGCAATAATGAAGCACAGTATTTACCAGTGTGACCACAAGGTCTGTCTGTTTATTGGTAGAGGAAAGAGCCAAACACCCTTCTGAGTGGGAAGATAGACTGAAGTTTTAGAGATCCCTTTTCCTACCTGTCATAATCTATCATGTAAGAGCAGAAAAATTGAGAAAAATCCCCTCCTGCTTAACCGAAAAACATGCAAAGTCCAATAAGGTGAAAGTAGACAATATACCAAAGAATAACAAATTTTCTTCTTGTACCGTTGTCAATGTTAGCTCTGAGCGATCAACAGGAAGACTGTATTGCCTCCTACACATTTCTTTGGTTTTTTGTGGCAAGTGAGAGGAGGCAGGCAGGGGAAAAAGGGAGATGAAGACAAAGTGGAGAATGGAAGTCCATGGTGCCAAACACTGCAGAGATGTGGGAGATAGGACACTGAAAGTTTGTCTTTCTTTTACTATGCAGACTGCAGCTTGCATAGTTGAACCCTGCTGAAATAATTTCTGAAATGTAAGATACATAATATATTTCCTACCCAAGGAAATATTTATATCACACATTATGGAAAAATTTTGAGTTGCAAAATAAATCTAAAAGTGATGGTGGGAATACTGGGATAGGTCCACACTTTAAAATGTATGTAAATGTATGTAAAAAAAGCATACAAACTCCTGAAAAAGCAATGAAGTAATTAGCATTTAACTTAAACTCAACTTTTCATCTCAGAGAGTCAGTGTAACAGGCAGGAGGTTAAACTGTTAAGATAGTAAAGCTCTATCCATACCTCAAGTTACTATTTCAAATACAATGTCAGACTTTCTGCCTCTATTTTTGTTTAATTTTTGTTTCTGTTTTGCTCTCCTTGTGGGAAAGGCTGGACCAATGCTCACAACACTTGTAGTAGCATTTGTAGCCTTGTTTTAGTTTTTATAGAACTAGCAATTTAGTGGCCATGTTTACAATCAGCAAGGAGAAATTTTTTAAAAAAGAAGGTACAGAGAGTTTCAGGACAGCTCTATTTCCAAACTGTTGGTCTACACCTATCAAACCTAATATAAAATATGCGATCTGTGAGAAAACAAAACATGCTCAGCTAACTTTTAAAAACCAGACTTACTCTTCATTCTTTCCCCTTCCCACTTCCATTTAATTAGATTTACTTCAGTTTATCAAGTGCCAGCAGGTCTTAAAGACTTTCAAATGCATCAGAATTCTGACTTGACATCTGCTTATTTATGGTCTTTATCAGTAACAGATGAGCAATTGTACACAAATAGTATGGTGATCATGTGGCACTGGTAATTATCCACTAGAGACTGGGAAGGAATATCAGGCAACTTCTCACCTAAAACAGAATTAGAAAACAAGTTTATAGTGGCATATTGAGGCAAAGTTGTAAATGTACTTTGGTTTAAATATATACCTCAGTGCTGTCTTAATTAATGGAGAATCCTAGAGTTCAGCTAAATTAACAAGCAAATATATGCATAAAGATTTTTTTTTTACACATAAAATGTATATTATTATTTCTATATTTCATTACTATAGGACCCATATTTCAGCTGGAAAAACTCTCAGAGAAACTGAACAATCAGCCTCTCTGGGTATGGTATAGTAATGTACTAGCTTGTGTATATGAGGTCTTATTATAGAGATGTCAGTTTTACTTTGAAACATAAACATATTTTTATTTATACATTAGTGCTTATAGTGATCAATGACCATGTGTGCAGTATATTAGAATTTGGTTTTGATCAGTAGAAAGCAATTATTCATAAAACTCAAAACAGAAGGCAAAGTTGTGAAAGAAAGGAGAAGAATTATGTCTTTCTTACAGGGGAGGTAATTTTAATATAGACGAGATTGGTCCAAATCCCGCAGTTTGGATTGATAGATTATCTAGCAGAACTATCATTTCAATAATCTCAATGACAGTGCAGCAGTGGATACTTGGTACAATATTATAAATTAAATTTACTGCAAATGTCATTGCAGAGAATATGGAAAGAGATTCGTCATTTCTTTTTGTGGAAGTTAAGATAGGGAAAATTTAAGATTCTTTGACAAAACATAACAAAAATTATCTACGTTATATGGCTATGCTACCAGCTTTCTAAAAGATCCATTTCATCATTACTTTGCTCATTAGAATATTTGAATTTCACCGATGTTTATTTGATAAGAGGAGAAATATGTTCTCTTAAACAGAGATATATTCTTAATTAAAATTTTTTCCGGGATTAAAGAATACCCAATGACCATGTTTCAGAAAAACTTTTTCCAAAAGAACAAGCTGCTCCCATCTAACTAAAATCTACTTAAGGAACTGTAAAAGTTAAACCATGAATTAATATATTTACTTCTTTATATACTTCATATATTCATATATATATATGTATATATTACTAGTATTCATATTCATATATTGATTTGACAGTGATGTCAGCAACATGGATACCAGGCTGGAGATGTAGAAGCTTTAGAATACAGGTTACTTAGGAACAATAATAAAAGGGTTCTTCTGTTCACAGTTTTTTATAGCCTTGACTTATTGCTTTCTTTTACATCACAAGGTCATATAAAATGCAATCTTAAAGCTTTAAGCAAATGTACAGGAGAGTTTAATTTGCAGACACTTGAAAATCAGTGTCAACACACTGGAGCTAAATTATCTTCAAAATGAGAATTCATAATTTGAGATGAACTTTCTTACCTAAGGGAAGTTACTGTGGGTTATCTTTGAAAGAAGACTTGTACCATTAGTATCAGAACAAAATTAATGAAAAGAAGCTTAGTTGTTGCTTTTAGTGTTGCATTGTTAGTCGTTGTAGGTTACTTATTTTGCTTTGCTTTGCTTTGTTTGTAATATATGCCAAAATAGTAAAAAAAATGAAATAAAAATAGACTATATTGTAATTTAAGCCTAAATATAATATATATACATATATATATATACACACACATATTTCTGGAATAATTCAGTCAGCAAGCTGGAAAATGCAAGAGAACCAACTAATATTATTTATGCTAGTTTTAATTTATAATCCAAATAAGATATTAAATTGTTCTAACCAATGACCAATATGAAATGTATTCCTACAGTGATAATATCAGGTGGAACCCTAGAGATCTGTGTTCTATTTTCAGCATGCTACTGGATTACTTTAAGACTATTGGCAAATCACATTACAGCATGGTTCATAAGTTTCTCCACCAAAATAAGAACAGCTTCCATGAAGTGCTTTGGAAGCACACACTTCCATAAAGTCTAGATGAATACTTTTAAATGCATGGTTATTATTTGTAGTAGAACTAATTATCAAAGTTTGAAATAACAGTCAGTGTTAGGTTTCATCAAGGAGACAGGAAAGGTTGAGAGAACTGGTACTGTTCAGCTTGGAGAAGAAAATGCTCAGGGGTAATCTCATCAATGTAAACACCTGAAGGGAGAGAGCAAAGATGTCAGAGCCATGTTCTTTTCAGTGGTACCCAGTGATAGAATCAGAGGCAACAGACAAAAACTGAAAGATAGAGTTCTATATGAAAATCAGGAAACACTGAGCACAAACCAGCATGGGTAGCTCAGGGATATTGTGTAGTCTCCATCCTTGGAGATATTCAAAAGGCATCTGGACATGGTCCTTATCAATGTGTTCTAGGTGGCCCTGCTTGATCAGGAACACTGAGCAAGATGACCTCCACAGGTCCTTTCTAATGTCAAAAATTCTATGATTTCACATTTCTGATTCAGTAATTTTCCATTCAACCACTGCAACACCAACTTTTTTTCTTGGGCTGTTCCCTCAAACCCAAAGAATGTTTTTCTCCAATTATTTGATAATCTACACACTGAACATAACAATGGCACTTACTAAAAGGATATTATTTTGTGCTGTCTTTAATTCACTCAGGAAATTTGAATCAAAAGAGTTTCACTTAATTCTGTAATACACCTACACTTACAATGCCTATTGAATGTATATATTGCAGGTATTATAATTAAACTGTTGTGGAAAATAGCATATTGATGATTTTAAATAGTCTAAAGGGAATGTATAGTTTGAAATTAATATTCTGCTCTAACCTACCAAATAATTAAGGATCTACTCTGTCATGTAACAATGGAACCAGAAGGAGACATGAGAGAATGAGACAATCAGACATTTTTGATTTCTTTTATCTCTGTCTATATACATTCTTCTATGTTTTACTTTATTTCTTGTTTCTCCTCTTTCTCTCACAACTACTCTTTCTTAGTTGACAAGAAGTTGGTAAGACTTCCCTTGTCACCAAAGGTACTTTCATTTGTGTAGAAAATTAAAATTAATGTGGCAAAATGGGACACAAAAGATGTTAAGACCAGAAGGATGTGTAGAGAGATAACTCAAGATACCTTTCAATGACTGTCCTGTTTGAGCCAGAAGACATATTTACCATTGAGAAAAACAGAAAATTAATCTATGCTAGATTTTTCTTCATATGTTTTTGAAAGTATTGCTTAATACAGATACTTTTGCAAATAAATATGAAAATAATTTTAATTTCTAACAAGGTATTTCTAGAAAAACAATAGTAAATCTGCGAATAACTAGACTTATCCTTTGGTGAAAGTAGCACCAAGGAAAACACAAAAAGGTAAATATTTCTGAATGCCACTCAGATGAAATTTTCTTTAAAACATCCACAGTTTAAAGATCATTGAGTATATATAACTGAACAATTACATCATATCCTCATCTGCCTACATAGCCAAATCAATCTCTATCCCTCCAGCTTGCACAAAAGAGCTCAAGAGACTACTGCCATGTAAGGAGTTTTTTAGCAACTTGTGTACATGACTGTGTGCAAATGTTTGCATTTTTTTTCTTAGTTATTAGAGCTAAAAGTTGCTATGTCGATTATAGCAAGAATTTGCTATGTAGAAGTGTTCTTATAAACACATTTCACTACAGTGCATCAAAGCATGAAGCAACCAAGATTCATTGCAAGAGAAATTTCCAGCTGAGATAAAGTTATTGGAACTCCTAATGGCTCAGCCAGAGGGAGGGAACTTTCTTGGAAGATCTTGTAGAGTAACAAAGTACAGACTCAAAGTGTACTAGTTACAGTACTTTTAGTTACAACCACAGTAATATGCAGAACGTATGTGCACAGTAAATCCAATCAGTAGTGGAGATATAGATAATGAGTTACATTTCCTGTGATTTCCAACCTCCATATGGCAGATGCAATATTTATCACACCATATGCTTGATACCACAGACAAGAGTACATTCTGTAAACATGATAATGGCACCTTTTTCATTGATTGAAAGAGTGACATTCACAGGGAAAATGTTTCAAGCTTCTGCCAAGACTGAATAACTAGAAGGAAGTCAGTAAAGTATTACCAGAAATTTTCCCCGGAGGAGTGTTTTTTCCATGGAGACTTTAATATCAAAATCCAGAACAATTTGTCAGTTGTTTTGGATTGTTGAAGAATGTTGAAGCTGAACAAGTTCACATGATTTCACAATAGTGAATATTCTAATTTTTACTTTAGAATGTCATTGTCAGATTGTTGGATTAATGGTTCTCTACCACACATGCTTGGTCTACTACATTTTTTTTTCACCAAAAAAGCTATTGAAAAAGCTCAGTGGCATTTTTGTTTTCCTGTCTCTGCTACTAAAATTAGTTTGCATGACAGTGAATGGCTTTGAAGGTTTTTTTTTAAAAGTATGTAACCTAAACATATTCCTCATGTTTGTCACCTTTAAAAAACATTTCCATGTTAAGCCTAATAACTCAAGAAATCACTCTGAAACTCCTGTTCTGGCTTTATTGTATACAGAATTTTGAAGAAATTAAACCAAAAATGCTTCAGTCACGTGCATTTAACATTACTTGCATATAACTTATTAAAGTATTTTGTTTTGTACTTTGTATAGATTTTTGTTGTCATATTATAAATCAGTCTTTGACAAAGAAACATTTTTCTTTTATTCACCAGTCCATACTCAGTCAGTTAGAAGAATATACAATGGTTCTGATGTAAAATATCAAAATCTGTCCAACCCAGTACCTTAACTTCAAGAAATCTGATCTTCTATAAGTTTTTTTTCCAAAATGCTGTTACGGAGAGAAAATATAGTTAAACATATAACTTTATATTACCTAAATACAGAGGTAGTACTGCTTTTGTGAGCAGCATTTATATCATACCTAAATACTTGCCAAAAATGTTATGCTGTGTAGATTATTTTAACATAGGAAGAAAAAAGTTTTACAATCATATATCTTTTAAATGCTGAAAGGACCATTAATTTTCCAATAAACTTTGGAAAGCTCTCATCTTTTTTTGTTTTTTAGTCTAGGATCTGTCTGCAGATATCATTATGAAGCTGTAAGATTATAACCAAGAAAAATAACATAATGTAATGAAATTTTGAAAATTTAAATCAGATTTTAAAAGTTAAACAGATTATTTTCACTGGGAATAATCTTAAAACAAGAATTTACACAGAAATTACTTATAGTTAAGTTAACGAAATATAATAACTAATATAAAAATAAAGTAATACCTATTATAAAAGAAGATTAAATCATACTCAATATGTCTATCTCACTCTTTGGAAACAGCATTAAAATAAGTCACTAGATGTCTAATTCTTAGCTGATGAAAGTCTGCCTCTAATGACTAAGAAAGGAACTGTGTAGAATAATAAAGATTTTATTAGATGATGAAGAATGGAATTCAAGCTGAAAAATTATTAATAAAAAGAGTGAAGAAACATAAGAGAAAAGAGATCTAAAGGAATTAGGTATCAAGGAAGATGGAAAAAATAGGACATGAAATAGGGTATAAAAGGTGGCAGACAAGATGTCAAACTGAACAAAATGCACTCTATAGAACTTTTAATGGAAAAGAATCACAGAAAGTTAATCTAAAAACTCAGAGGTGTTTGAAAAATCTTAACAAACTATAAATCAATGTATGAAGAGTGAACTTTAGATAAGAAATAGGAAAAGGAATAAGGGTAAGTTTGGTTTTGGTTTATGTTTGTGTAGAAATTTTACACAATTTTTAATCAATCAGATTTAGTCCACCAAGTTTGACTTGAAGTTTTAAAAAAACCCAAACCATGCAAAAACAAGACCAGTAGGTATATATGCAGGTACAAAAAATAATTAAAGCAAATTATGAGAATGGCTTAAGTAAGTAAAATGGAAGGGAATTCTCTAAGACTTTAATATATCTTTTTAACCTATTTCATTGGTTTGAATGGTAATACAATGGTTACTATTCAGTTGCCAACTGTCCTATTATGTGCTGCATTAACTAGGCATATACAGTAAGTTAACAATAAAGTGGGACCTTCAACTTCACTGTTTTACATTTAATAAAATATATTATCAAAAAGAAGCCTGACATCTCCATACAGAAAAACACTTTTTCTACATACAGGCAAATTAAAGACCGGGTGGTGGGTTTAGAAGAATTTGCTTCAGCTATGATTTCATATCATTGAAAGAAATATTCTCACTGTTGGTTAGACCATCACAAAGAGCCATCCATCACGGCTTTGAACACTTCCAAGGATCTGGCCACAACAGCTAGTCATGCAGACACCTTTTGAATGTGGGTAAAAGTCATGCCATTGCTTGATTCCACTGATGATGTGATTTCAGAGAATAATTTCTTAAATGAGTAACTCAGGTGGCATGTTACCTATGCTGCTTATCCTGATCAAAGGCAGGGTGCTGACAGCCCACGTCTACAGCTGATACCGGTCACAGAGCAGGGTGTCAGGAAGCAGAGTGTCACAGTCTTAAAGAGCAGTGTATTATTTTTTTAATTAGAATATATTGATCAGTTTGTATTCAAGATGAGGTGCAAATTAACAATTTTTTACTCTGAGATATGTCTAAATGTAGAATAATAATTAAAGTCAGAAAACAAATGTATAGGTCTCAGGTGGCAATATGGCCCACAAACCAGATTTGTAAAGTATCTCATAACCTGAAAATATAGAGACACCCTTAATGGGATTTTCAAAAACACCCAGATGTCTAACTCTCATTGATTTAATTGAGGTTGAAGGACAGGAATTAAATGATGAAACAACAGTGATGATAGGATCCTTTTCAGGCTCTCTTACCTAATTGTTGTATCCTGGAGAAAAGGGAACTAGCTAGTACTCAAAAGAATGAATGTTTTAGTTAATTTTATTATGTTACTAAATGTAATGTTGCTTAGCTACCACACTGGTAAGTACCTCAGAAAATCCTACTTCAGGGAGTTTTATCTTCTTTTTTTTTTTTTTTTTTTCTTTTGATGAAAGAAACATGCAGAGCAGCGCTAACTTCACTGCATCATCTTATCTTAGTGAGATTTTGTTTTCTCTACATCCTTGTTTTATTTCATATTTTCTGTGTCTTGCAGTTACAGTGCTAATACAGACCATTGTTTACCTCCGTGTTACTGATTCATATTTAGAAGAGTATGCTCTTCTAGTGTACCTCTGAAGCACATGACTCAAGAGAGAGCAAGTACTGTATTTTACAGATGGAGTTGCCTGCCTCCATTAACAAAAGACAAGACAGTAAACTACTGAGCCTAGAGCACAGCAAAACCCATATCTCATTCCAAGTCAAGAAGGCAGACCACACTACAGGTGAACAACTGGGTGTGCTCCTTAGAAGGTCACAAGCATGATGTGAGCAAATGCAGGATGATATATTATCAAGGCATACGGAGAGAAGTCTTTAAACACATGTATCAGTACTTGAAAACTAAGGGTTTCATGAACTATGTGGTTCCCTCTGTATGTGATCTTCCTTGCCAGGCTTCTACTGTGAAAGCAGACATCCCTCCAGAAGCAGTGGGCAAGCAAGGTGTGTGGCTCAGGAAGTTACTCCATTACTCAATAATTTTTTCCTATTCACATTATGACTGTTGGTCCTCCACTTTGCAATGAAGGTAATGTAAAGCATTGGAGAAAATAAAGGGAAGACTGACTTGAGGGATTTTTCTTTGTGGTTTTAGGAGAAATATGAACATCCATTCTGATGCTATTATATAGTTTTTACAGAGATAATGTAGTTATATTTGTCTACTGTAAAGTTTCTAGTCAAAATACATGTAAACACCACCACTTCCCAAAATCCCCAACCAGAGACAGTATACCCTCCACCCATATATGTAATATTTTGCCGCTGTTTGGAATACTGTAATGTTATCTATTTGTATGGGAAAAGGTAGTAACTTGAATATTCACAGAAGTATTCTAATATAAAATGTCAGAATGTCTATTCTAGTTCCTTCCTCACCATGCCTATAATATTTTGGAACTCTGACTGATGGAATGGCATTTTCAAGGCTAGACTATTTTTCTAATTTTAAATCCACAAAATCTAGAAATAATTAGTAACTCAAAAAATGTTTCATTGTTGCTCTTGTTAACCTTAAAATGGTGCAAGAATGTTGAACCATAGCTAGCTTGCCTCTATAATGTCAATAAGTTAGTGTAAGATGAAGATTCTTCAGGTCTCCTGAATCCTGTGAGCGGAGAACAAAGGATGCTCGTCTGAATTTTGCTTGCATGTTACATCCTTTTGCCTCAGTAGTTTCCCACTCAACAGTCATAGTGAATCTTAAAAGAGAGCAACTCAACATTTTGGAATACCAGTTCACAGTTTTGTCAGAAGGTATTTGATCACCCAACTCAAAGCCACAAACTTCGAGCATATTATTAACAGTTTTCGGAAGTCCTGGAGCACCGAGCTCTTGAGCTTTTATGTTTCTTTTCCTCTTTTCCTCCTGACAAAGGGAGTTGTAAAGGATAAATCTCAGCTTTTCCTGGAGGTCCCCACTAAGTCAGGTCTTCTCTATTCACACACTCTTATGCAGACTTTTTCTGAGGATTTTGTATTATGAAGTAGGACAGCAAATAAAACCCATTCCCCCTAAACCCCAAAACAATATTTTTTTCACAAGTGATAGAAAATTTACCTTACATTTTTTAGTTGAGGAAGGCTTAGAATTTCTGACTTTCAAGAATTATTTTCCTATTTCTACTTTAACATGTCATACTGGATGGTGAAATGGTGAAACAGACATGTTGCAGAAAAAGGAGATATCCACCCATTTACCCAAACCCCTGCATCTTTCTTTCAAATGGCTTGCTATTGACCACCGGGACTAAAACAGGTTGTCAACGTTTTGCCCAAACAAAACTGAAAACTCAACCCCAACAAAACAAAAATACCTAATTCTATTAAACTGTAAAGTTTTACCAATTTATTGTAGCCAAGAACCAACCTATTATTTCCCTGAAGGGAAGCATACCTTCAACAGTCCAAGCGAGACATGATTCTCTTTGACAGAACACTTTGTGGTCAATATTACCTAAGAGATCACGAGATCACTCCAATAGCTCATTGTGCTATGGTACATTGGCAATCCCCATGAGTTTCTGAATGCAATAAAGTACAAAGTAGCAAATCTGTTATATTTACTATACATACACTAATTCAGACTACCTCTCTGTATTTCCAAAAATCAGGGAACTGGGTTTTATCTTTCATCATAACCAAAGCATAACATTTCTATTCTTCTCCTCCATATTAAGGTAACAGCCCAAGTTTTCATAGTTTCTACTCTTCTGTTCTATAAATTATGCTAATGTTGGACTAGCTACTCAGTTTCCCTCTCACTTTTTAATGGAGCAATTTATCTAATTTAGTCAAAGCTATCAGATCATCTGCAAACCAATAGATGGATGAAAAGCATTAACCTAATTCTGAAGTAATATTGGGAGTGTTTGAAAACTGCCAACAATTATTCTCCTCTATTGCACCAGAATTTTATGGTGAGAAAAATAGTCAAAAGACAGGATTCAAAGTCTGCTTGAAATCAACCTGGGTTTGCAAGCTCATCTAGAAAGGCAAATAGAATCTATCATGTGCAACCTAGGCGGAACTATGATGAATTTTAAATACTCAGAAGGAAAAGGATTATGTGTTGATACCAAACACCTACACACTGCCTAAAAGTATTACAAACAGATTTCTTGTATTTTTTCATATTTTTTCTCCAGAACAGTTAGCTACCTATTATTTCAACCTGTTTTATTAGGTTCATTTCATCTTTAATGATCCCTTTTCAAGCTTTGCATAGAAAATCTATTTACTGAGTATTAAGTACCACCCACTTTGATTGTTCTGCTGAATAGGTAAATATCTTGAAGGCTTCATTTGCTCCTTTTCACAATTTATGCCTTACTCTAACTCTTCCATTGCTTCCTACTGCTACTTTTTGCTTCATCTCATCCTTTGTCAGATTTTCAAACCAGGCTCTTCCCCAGTTTCTCCAGTACTGATTGCCTTAGCTCCTTTATTCTTTCCTCAGTCTCATCCCTCCCTGAGCCCTGGCCTCAGGTCTATCTTTTCTCTCTTATGTTTTCAGATCCTGACAATTTGGATTCATTCCCCGGATCTTCAGAGTTTTCCAGCCTGTGCTGAGAAGCTTTGTAGCTAATTAATGCATGATCCTAACTGTACTTAAGCACAGTAAGACAGTGCTATCAGTTATGAATGTTTACTCAAATCTGTGATGCATTTTTTTTAGATCTTTCTGGACAAACCCCAGCTCTATATTAAATTTCCAGTATGTTTTATGCTGCAAGTACCTGTACCCATATTGTCAAATTTCAGACCTTTTGTCTGTCTCCACAGCAGCTGGTGATTGCAGCACAGTGATATGCCTGAGTTAGCTTTAATCTAGGTAATTCAGATAACAATAGCAAATGTGAGAGCGTGGACTTCAACACCTGAAGGTGAAAGCCCACCAGGAATCCCTTTATATTTACCCAAGAGACTGAACCTTGTGCTGTATCATTAGGGTGATTATTGCCTAAACTAGCTAGATTAAAGCCACAGAAAGTAACCCCTTAAATTATACCTTAGAATCACACGGCAGGCATAGCCTAAGAGAAAGAATTATATATGTTGTTATTATATCAAAGTTATAGCTAATAAACATGCATGTTCCATTATAACAATAAAAAACATACTAAATATATGAAACAGGAAATGTATTCCAACATGTTAGGCATGTGCATCTAAAGCCACATAAAACTACATTAAATTATATTGTAGAATTTGAAAAACAGAATGTCATCATATAATGAACCTCATGGTTGTCTGAGGGAAGAGATTAGGGGGATTTATTTGTCTGTTTTCCTTTCCCTTTCCCTTTCCCTTTCCCTTTCCCTTTCCCTTTCCCTTTCCCTTTCCCTCTCCCTCTCCCTTTCCCTTTCCCTTTCCCTTTTCCTTTCCCTTTTCCTTTTCCTTTCCCTTTCCCTTTCCCTTTCCCTCTCCCTCTCCCTTTCCCTTTCCCTTTCCCTTTCCCTTTCCCTTTCCCTTTCCNTAATTGGGGAAGGCAAACCTCCCCATCCTTTTCTCAATTAACAAACCCTAAGGTGTATTTTCTTCTCCCTGTCCTACAATAGGGCTGGGGGGTGAGCGAGTGGAGGCATGGTTGGTACTGGCTGGGTGTAATGTGTGACCAAAGCAAAATTTTATTAGTGGATCTTATGGACAAAGAATTTATCATCCAATATAGTGCTACCATATTAAATCTAATCAAAGGTCCATTATACAAATGGACATGTCATACCAATCTCTAAAAGGAAAAATATCTTTTAATTATAATCTCAGTAGATGTTTTTCCTCATTTTTGCTATGGTTTACCATCATTAGCACAAGTTCATCCATCTCCCTTATGAGGAAAGGCTGAGGGAGCTGGGACTCTTCAGCTTGGAGGAGAATGAGGGTGACCTCATTAATGTTTATATATATGTAAGGGGAGAGTGCCAGGATGATGGAGTCAAGCTTTTCTCAGGGGTGACTAACAATAGGACGAGACAACAGTTATAAACTGGAGAATAGGCAGTTCCATATAAATATTAGGAAGAATTTTTTCACTGTAAGGGTGACAGAGCACTGGAACAGGCTGCCCAGGGAGGTTGTGGAGTCTTTCTTTTTCTTCAGATCTGCCCTCTGTGCTGGTCAAGAAGAGATTATTTTTTTCTACAACAATCATCCCTGCCAAAATTTGTGGTCATCTGGACCTGCTTGTCTTGCTTACATAGGCTACAAGACTGTTTAGGTGGAGAAGTACAAGTAACTTTTGTCAATGCCAAAGTGGATTACTTCATGTCTTGTTCTTGTTCATGCAATATCAACAGAAATTGAGCACAAAGAAAAAAGTAATTTCCTAAATCTTTGAACTCAAGGTACTAGGAAACAATCATCTTTCCATAAAAGGCTTTAAAAACATATATTTTCTTTTAC
Organism: Florisuga fusca; assembly: GCA_038090715.1. Taxonomy (NCBI): domain Eukaryota; kingdom Metazoa; phylum Chordata; class Aves; order Apodiformes; family Trochilidae; genus Florisuga; species Florisuga fusca. The sequence continues at coordinate 4,067,002 of JAAWXA010000021.1, forward strand.
TCAGCCATGACTTTTTTATGGAAAAAAACAATAGCTATTTATAATCCAGATCAACTGATGGTGCACATCAACACTCCTAATTATTGCATACACTTTCGAGATCACACGTAAGTATATGGTATATGAAAGCTGGAAAATTCTTTTACTACTGTTATGAAAGG
>JAAWXA010000021.1:4067263-4183788 GCA_038090715.1 Florisuga fusca
AAGATCCCTGAGCCCTGGCCTCAGGTCTATCTTTTCTCTCTTATGTTTTCAGATCCTGACAATTTGGATTCATTCCCCGGATCTTCAGAGTTTTCCAGCCTGTGCTGAGAAGCTTTGTAGCTAATTAATGCATGATCCTAACTGTACTTAAGCACAGTAAGACAGTGCTATCAGTTATGAATGTTTACTCAAATCTGTGATGCATTTTTTTTAGATCTTTCTGGACAAACCCCCTCTCTATATTAAATTTCCAGTATGTTTTATGCTGCAAGTACCTGTACCCATATTGTCAAATTTCAGACCTTTTGTCTGTCTCCACAGCAGCTGGTGATTGCAGCACAGTGATATGCCTGAGTTAGCTTTAATCTAGGTAATTCAGATAACAATAGCAAATGTGAGAGCGTGGACTTCAACACCTGAAGGTGAAAGCCCACCAGGAATCCCTTTATATTTACCCAAGAGACTGAACCTTGTGCTGTATCATTAGGGTGATTATTGCCTAAACTAGCTAGATTAAAGCCACAGAAAGTAACCCCTTAAATTATACCTTAGAATCACACGGCAGGCATAGCCTAAGAGAAAGAACTATATATGTTGTTATTATATCAAAGTTATAGCTAATAAACATGCATGTTCCATTATAACAATAAAAAACATACTAAATATATGAAACAGGAAATGTATTCCAACATGTTAGGCATGTGCATCTAAAGCCACATAAAACTACATTAAATTATATTGTAGAATTTGAAAAACAGAATGTCATCATATAATGAACCTCATGGTTCTCTGAGGGAAGAGATTAGGGGGATTTATTTGTCTGTTTTTCTTTCCCTTTCCCTTTCCCTTTCCCTTTCCCTTTCCCTTTCCCTTTCCCTTTTCCTTTCCCTTTCCCTTTCCCTTTCCCTTTCCTTTCCATGTTTATATATGGAAAGACCAATGACTATCAAAAACCATATTCTCTTTTTTTTATAACTTTCAGAGCTTCATACCACACACACTTTAGAAAGGGTTTTATGTAGCACATAGTAAAATTTGGACTGATGTTTTGGTGCTCATTAACAAAGAAAGTCAGAGAAACACAATTATCTACTGAAGCATTTAGAATTTTTTCTTAGTGATGACAGTGTTGGGTATTTCCTACCCACCACAATAAAAAACAAAATCTTTTAAAGAGACTGAATATTTGTTTTTAATTATAGGACAAAAGCTAACTGTGGTTTTGTTGGCAAGGTAGTATTTTTTTCCCTAGTCACACACTGACAAAAACAATCATTGACAGCTCTTTGTTTCTGCTACGTTAGGACTTGATTCAGCAATGTTGAACAGTTATATCATTCAATACATGAAAACAAAAGGACAGAATTTCACAGAAGTATTCAGTTGATTAATAAACATTTTCATTAAGATAAAATTTATAATAAATGTGACCTTCGGACATTATACAGTCATAGAATCATAAAATAGTTTAGGTTGGAAGGGATCTTTAAAGGTTATTTTGTTCTAACCCCTGAAGTGAATAGGGACATCTTCAACTAGATTCAGGTTTCCTAGTCCAGCAACCTGTGCCAGTGTTTCACCACCCTGATTGTAAAACATTTCTTCCTAATATTGTCTGAACCATATCAACAACTGTTGTGTATAAAGGTCATATACTCCACTTTTTGTTTCTGCAGTTTCTCAAAGGCTTATCATGGGAATCATACTTTACATGTCCCTATGCATTAATAAGAAATTCATGTATATGAAGATATATTCTTCCACACATTAGTGCTAGAGACTGTCAAGTGGTTTCTCAGGCCTCTCCCTTCCCTGTTTTTCAAGTTACATTCATACACTACCATGTTTAACGTGAAATATTAGGAAAGAACATTATCTCACTATCATTGAATGAAACAGATATTTCTCAAATTCTCTTCTACCCCTCACATCTAGTGCTAGCTGGGGAATTTGATGCACTTCTACATTTCACTGAAATGGATCCTCTGCTGTTATATAAAAACTTTCCAGAACTGCTTCCAATCTCACATCTTGAGCCTTCCTTTGCATCTCTACCAAGGTCCTAAGTGCATTAAACTCTGATTAATGTTGGTGAATCATAGCTTGAGCTCTCATATTTTAACCCCAGTTTAACAAGAGCATATGAAGAAAAGGATATGCAACCACACCAGTGTCCTCACAAAACAGCAACAAAAAGCTTCATCGTTACTGAGAAGAGACACTTACAGGGAACATTCTAAGCTATTATTTTAGACAAGTTTCTGATAAAATAGTCAACAAAGATGCAACAACATAAAGGTTTTCTGTTGTACCCCAAAATCAGGTGTCAAGTTCGGCTATCATTTTATCTCTCCTGCACTCTTGAATAGCTATTGCATTGGAATAATTTTCAAAAGCTGTTAAACTTGTCTGAGACTCAAGCAGTTTTAGAAACACAAAACTGAGTTATTAGTTCCTCTTTCTGATCCCCCCAAACACCCAGTCTTAACCTCACAATCTGTCATATTGACTGAATCCAGAACACAGGGATAAAATATTTAAACTGTTTGAAAATGCATTAATATGGAATTAACATTTCTGTAGTGACAGATGGGCTACCCAAAATTCCTTCCATGAAGAAAAGATGAGCATAGCTCTGCATAGCTAGAGTGGCTGCACACTAAATGAGCCTAGCAGGTGCCTTTGCAGCAGTGACATGCAGGAAAGAAAGATTCAGTATTTTTAGGATATGAATCCCTGTCTCTAACAATCTGTAATGGGGGGGACCAGGTATTCTGGCTGCTTTGGTGCTGAGCCTTCATTCAAAATATATAACTAAGGGTGACAGTATGCACTGATTGAGGAAAAAGAGGAGCATGATCAGTTTTGCTCTAGTGACATCAGTGAATTATGAATAGTGTAGCACCATGTGGAGTAATTCCCTCACTCTTCACATGACTGTGTGAATGTCTTGAACACATCATAGAGAAGACAGATGGCAGAGGATCTGGTTGATGGTGTGAGTTAACTTTCATAAAAAAAAAATTGGGGTTCTTTTACAAGTTTATCTTTGACAAGCAATTAAATTAGACTGTGCATCATACAGCACTTGCTAAAATGTGTTTGATCACTGGAGTGTAAAGCTATTCAGTTTTGAACTGCTATATTGGGATTTTTTTACAAATGACCATACACACATGGTTTTGCTGGTCAGCTACAGAATTTCACAGGGGCTTTGTAAACCCTACAGAATATATTCTACACTCAAAATTACAGAAGTTCCATACACACGCTAGTAGATTGCATCCTTTAGGCTCAATATGGTATTCACTGCAGTGACTCAAAAATACTTTAATGCATTAATTTAGTTAGTTCTAACTGTTGTCCCTACAGTAAATATTAAGGAGTCTGCAGGCTGAGGAATGTATGTAAAAGAAAATGTTTTATAATTTACATTATTTCAAACTGCATATAATATTTTATATTTCAAATAATAAAATCTAATTTATTTTAAATATGGGTTGGGCTTGGGTTATTTTTAATGCTACTGAACACAAAAAGACATGGTCAGGACTAACACCTTCCTTCTTGACAAGCTGCACATTTAAGACTGAGTAGGAAATTCAAGGCAGACTCTCCTCTCGTTCTCTTACTTGTGATGGCTGTTTTAATTTCTCTGTCCCCAAAAAGGTGTTTACCTTTCATTTCATATTTTTTTTTCTGTACCCTTTTCATTATAATTCGTGAATAATACAAATCAGAAATCTGTTTATGCAGACAACTTCATAGTTTCAACAACACAAACAGTTTTTATCATCTGAAAGGATTATACCCAGGCATTTAACCCTAGGTGCCTTTTGTATACATGCCAATGTGTGTGAACATATGTAGGTCTATGCATGTTATGATTCTTCAAAGTTTAACGTGAAATTCGCCATCTTCTCCTTTTTCTTTTCCAGACCCATATAGGAAAAACGGAACTATTTCAGAGGATCTGAAATATATCAGCTAGAAATGTTCCCAGTCTAATTCCTATTCTAAATTTAAGTAGTTCTGATTTAGATATCAGTCTGTAGTATTAGGATTATATGCATTTAATACATCTTAGATATTCACTGAAGTTGTGAATTCAGACATTATCTTCTCACAAACATCCTTTGGTTTAAATTCCTTAAATTCTTAATTCCATATTTTAGTTACAGTGTGGTGCATGTTCCTAAAATTCACTTTTTGCTCAACTTTAGACAACAATACCACAAAATACTGGACTGACAGTTGGACTGCTCATTTTAATTTTTACTTTAAAAACACTCTGTAGTCCTAATAGCTTTGCTCCTGTACCATATCGAGAGACCCAATCATATGTCTGAGCCAGGTGATTCAGATCATAAATTCCAGGTAAGACTGTGAAGGATTTACCTACAAGTTTCTCTATGTCTAAATCTCTAATCCTGTAGGTATACTCACAGAGGGCTCCATGTAGAATGACAGTGTTTGAGCCAATGACTCTAATGCAAAGTCCTTCTATAGTAGTGAAAGCAAGGGCTAGGCTCCCCTCACTTGGGCAGGGTTCTCTTGTAGTTACAGTATACATGCTGCTGTTGCTAACACTCTTTTTGACTTAATCTTACACCATTTGCACAGTGGCTGACTTAAACAGAAGAGACAAGCAGTGGAGCACAGTGCTGAACTTAATTTAATTTGGTGTTTAGCATATTCATCTGCAGAACTTAAAGATGTGCTTTGAAAACCCTGAGACTGAAAAGCAATCAGAACTCAGCTCTCCCACACACTTGGCCCAACAATCTAGACACTACATTAGTATGCAAGAGAAAGTCAGAACTTCCTTCATGTTTGTTTGTTGAACTGTTCATAGAGAAAAGTGAAAAATTAGTTCCAAAGTCCATGAAGCCTACAAATAACTATAGTTTATGCAAGTATCAATCAAAAAGGAATGCCCAAGACTGAGAGAAAACATTTCTTAGACCTAACCTTCTCTTAAGTGATTCTTATAACCAAAAATTATTCTCATAACCAAATCATCTCACTAATTGTGAACCTGCTCAGAGCACCGCCATAATAAATTCCAGGGCACTAAAACTCTCCATGTATTCTGTCTTGGATTTGCCCACCTAATTTAAGCCTGTGAACTGAATTTTCCATACATACATGTTTTGGGCACCATGGTAATGACAAAGGGCATGTCATGACAGAGAGAGTACTTAAATAATCCTCTGCTGACCACTGATAACAGAATATATTTCAGCACAGCATGATTATTTTTTTTTCTTTCAGCAGATTTTTTTTCCAGAAAAACCTTTTTACTTTTTTGTTTGTTTCATTGTTTGCCTTTATCTTTGTATTTAACTTAATTAACTATTACAATTGGAAAAACCGTGATTAGCATCAGCAAGTCATTCTGAAATTTTTTTTAGTTCACTGTGGAAAAAGAAATGCATATTTCCGTTCTCTTGTTCTCTAACTCCCACTGGGCTTTACAGTGATAATGGCTTTGCCTAGTAGTGCCTAAAAGGTACAAAGACAACAATCTATGCATTAGATGAAAAGACCAAAGATCAAAGCCTTTTCTTAAGCAAATGAAAAAGAGAGAGAGAGTGGGAGAAGGGAACAAAGAATGAAGCATACTACAACAGGAAAGGTTACAAGACCAGGTAATTTTCTTGTGAGATTCATTAGAGGGATCTGAAGTCATTGTGAAAACACAAGGTTGTTTCAAACATACTCTACACTCAGCAACCACATATATTCACTAAGCATGGTACAGACACTGGGAAAGGGTGGTGGTAAGAATCCCCATTCTCTATTTCCAATGCTATCCAAAACATGCAATTTTTTTCTGCAAGCTTTTCCATACCAGGGCATAGGTTTCTGTTAAGACATTATTATGACAACCTATTTTGCTATTTCTAATCTTACAATACTTTTGTTAAAATTTAGATTATTAATTATAAGAATTCAACACTAAAAATAAGATGCTAGGTATTTTATCTTTGCCAGCTAACTTCTAAACAGAATAAAAGAAAATATATTAAAATTTATGAAGATTACTCCTTGCATTTCTCGTATACTTTTTGCGTATACAAACCTCACAAGAAGTCATGAAAACCTAAAAATAAGAAAAGACCCACTAAAAGTATAGATACTTTAAAGTGTAACATCCTCTCAGTCTAAAATGTTTGACCTTGCTAAGTCCAGAAAGACATACTAGGTCTCATTGGAAACCTGGGAAATTAATTTTCTTAAGATGCTTAAATTCTGTATCAGGGTCTAAAATGTTAAGCTTTAAATTGTTCATTGTTATGTAAAGACAAAGTTGTAGCTCTTTGAAGATTGACTTTTAGCTACCTGACATTTAAGAAAGGAGAAATGACTCACTTGCAGAGAGGAGGAAACAATTCAGTGTCAAGTTGTTATCATCTTTTCAACATCATTTATTTTGATCTGAAATTTTGAACAGCAAGTCACTGCAGAAATGAATAAGTGGGTGGAAGGCCAAGTGTTCACCAGTGCAGGAGAAAGTTAGTCAAGAACCTTACATTTATTGTATCAAGATAAATGAATATTGCTTAATAAATCAGTGATCAATTTGTAGAAGGGATTTTTTTAAAGGTTTAACTTATAATTTTTGTGACTCAAGTGAGGCACATACTGTTTTCATTCTAAAAATATTTTTGCTTCTTAAACATTCGTGCATAAATTTCTCTGAGATTAAAACTGAAAAAGAACAAAATCTTCCTGACTGTAAAAAACAGTTCTACCTTTCTGAAGAGCATCATTTTCTAAGCAGTGGGTCACAGAAGCCTAGAATTCATCTGGGCTTTTGTTTGTGTGCTGGTCCCAGGAAATCTGGATTTGTCTTGCTAAAGTATGTGTTTCATGGTAATTTTACATATATGTTCACAGATTTCTTTTAAATAGTTACATTAGTCATCAGTGTGCACAAATCACAGACAAATTCACTGGGATTTGTTGGTTAATACAGAAGGTTAGGAAGGAATGGGAGATTCATTTTTTATATGTTCCAAATATTTTCATGGAAGAATATGTTTGTAAAGAAGACCAAACCACATCAGAACTTGAGACACTGCAGAACTCTTTCCTTAAATAGATCATTCGGTTTTAAAAGACATATTCTATATAGCACCTGAGAATGCACTCAAAACATGAAAGTTTCTAACAAAATTCTATTGCAGAAAAGGACTGTTGCTTATTGTATGCTTACAGACACATATTCATGGGAGAAAGCTAATGAGTCCTCATTCCAAACAGTGTTTTTCTGTGATGAGATTGAGTACTCAAGTGTTTCTGAGAGTTCAAATCACCAGTTTAATTGATTTGCCAGATCTGCAAAATATCTTGTCGTAAAAATTCTTAATGCTGATCTCTCAACAAAATCTAGGTCAATTTCAAATAAGCAAATCTTAAGAGAAATGAACCCAATTAATATTGTTAACAATTAGTGTACTCTGTGATGACAGATATGTAAGAGAAGCTCTTGAAAAGTGATTTTATCTTGAAAGTTAAAAATTTCTTCTGAGTGAGATACTAACCAAGACTCATGGGGATAATTCTAAAAGGTGGGAGCAGTTTCTGTACAATGGAAAACTAGCATTTTACTCTTTTGGATAATATTTTTTATACAGAATACACTATGTTTCTATTTTCCATAAAATAAAATATATTCTAAAAACTTCAAAACAGTATTATATTTAGTTATTTTCTGTAATGCCATGTGTATTTATTATGCAAACTATTTATTTAAGCAGTTTTGCCTAGTTTATCTGTTGAAATACTTACTTTGAGCACTTTGTATCCTCAGGATTATGAAGTTGTTGCAAAGTTGGATAATATGAAATATGGCAATAAATTTCTGACATGGGGCAACAAAACAAAAGTATGGATTACAGTGTCATTGAGGTCCCACCAGAGTATGACATCAGTGTAAGAAAATTCAATTCTTATTTTGAATATTAGCTGCTTTTCTACTGCTTCACTCAAGTTCTTGAACTTATCTGGGTTGCTCCATGTTTGCTGTGTTCCTTTTTCTTGTCATCAAAATCACAGTGCACACAAACAAGCAACCTGTTACAAAAAGGACTGTCATCACAGTTAGGATTTCTTACCCATTTCAAGTGAGGCCGGGTCTCTTAATTTAGACAGGTTTCATTCATTAATGTTCTTGCTGGTTTCATTCATGCATGTATTTTTAATGTAAGGTCTAAAATTTATATGTACATTAGGAAGGGATAATGATTCAGTTTCTTGATACTAATAAAGCAGATGTCTATTGATGCAGTAAATGGGCAGTATTAAAGGTATTTTGTGATAGAAATGTATCTGAGGTTTTTGACCTACTGTACTTAAGGTCTATTGTTAGACAAAATTTCTTTCTCTTTACTATAAAATGAAGCTGGAAAATAAGCCTGTCATTTTGGTCTTTGTTATTTCCAACTGTTTAAGTAAGTCCAGTCACACAGTTAAGTCCAGTCACATAACAAGAATGTAAATCTTGGAAAAAGAATGAAGTGGTAGAAATAAGAGAATGAAGTCATCTGTAGGGAATAAATTCTCCTCAGTCCCTGCCTTAATAGTGGTATTTTAAAAATATTATATACTTGAACTTTCTGTTTTCAGTTTTAAGCAAACAAGGAAAAAAAGAAAGTAGCTTATTTTGTTTGCATTAGAAAAGCATAGGAGACTCTCATGGCAGAGAAGCGGGCAGCCATGGATGACAAACAAACCAAATTAAAGACCTATATTGAGTCAATCCATTTGTTAAACCAACAGGTAAAAATAGGGAGAAAGAGCAGAGAGCAGAAACTGCTAGAAAAAGCATATATTAATAATCTATTTACATTATTATATAAGAAAGTTATTAAATATTTGTAAATATATTTGAGTGAAAAAATGCAGTGTATTGAGTCGAAAGGCAGAGTCTGATGTTGATGTAATTTTTCTATTCCCTGGAAGAGGTTCACAAAAGAATCAAAAGAAATAACATTGAATTTATGACTTAGCTACAAAGCACTCTTTGTATTTTGCTATAGCAATGAATTTCAAGTACTGCAGCAAGCCTTACAGTGAAAGTTATCATTTCTTCTTACAAACTTTTAAATACCATATTCCCAGCTGTTGGATCAAAAGAATATCTTGCATTTCTAATCTTAATATTTTATATTTAAAAACACATTGATTCCCCTAAGACTACTTAAATGAATAACAAAGACTACCCTCTGTCATCTTTTACCATTGCAACCCATGTCAGCTTTAAACACTTACCAGTATAACAGAGCTTTTAGAAGAAAATTTGAAATATGCAGGAAAAAATAAAATATAACCCTAAACAAAGCACATTTTTCATTGTATGGAGCCACTATCTTTCTTTGTCTAAAAAAAAAAAAGATGATAGAAGCAACCACTGATAGTGACTGATCATGAAAAGAAGCCCCAGGAGCATAGACACACTATAAAAAGATCTAGGAGGAAGTCATTATACTGTTGAGGGAATAAGAAATTTAAGTCAGAGAGTTGTGAAATGTTCTCATTATAGGTCATCTCAGTAATTATCTGACATCTACAGATGGAGTCACTTCTTAATCAAAAGAATGAATCATTACTGATATTGATTCAGACCAAGATGTTTGAAATAATGAGTCCAGTAACTCAAGTATAAATTTAGAGGTAATTTCAGCAACTTCTCTGCTAAAGTTTCAGACTAAATAATAATGAAATATCTTATTACACTGCATGATAATGATAAGAGAATGGCCAGAAGAGTCTGAATTAAATTGTGCCATCGTAATCTGCGTGTTAAGATTTAAATCAAAGAAAGAAAAAAAGAGGTCACTGATGTTTACTATATGGACACTATAGCCTAATCAGTATCTAAAAGAACAGAAGATCGCTTTCTATTGAGTGCACTATCTGTAGCTAGTCCTGCTACTAGATTTAAGAATCGGCAAGTATTTATTTTAGAAATCTTTGCAACAGTTCATAATGGGATTGTGAAAATCATTTTGGATAACATTCAATATGTCAAAGTAGGGCCAACTATATATATATGTTGCATAAATACACTTACAAATATCTAGAATGAAAGTCCAAAAAGCAAACAGGGAATTGTAGTTGTTGACAGGTATACATTTTTAGAAAAAATCCTCTCTTTCAAAAATTCAGTTCCTTGGGAGATATTGATTTATTACAATCAGAGCAGCAATGCCAGAGCCATTGCTGAATGGACAAGAAGGGAGAAACAGCCTCTTGTCCTCAGAGACAGTTGCTCTAGGGCAGAGTTTCATTCTGTTTAGAGGCTGTTGGTGTTTGCCCATCATGCTGTTCTGTGAATACACAGAAAGCTCTTTCTTGTCTATTTCATGTTTCATGAACCAAGAAGAGACACTCATTGAAATTCATCCTGATCTGTGGGACTAAGCCAAACTCTGGAAGGCAATGAAATCTAGTCCCTCACAAGCAGTGGGTGTCTATCATTCTTAGTCATTATAGCCAACACATTTCTTTCCCATGTGAATTCTAGTTATGAGTCCTTGTACGACTGTGAAGCCAAATATATGAGAGAAATGCTTCCCCACACACATGAAAATCCCCTCATGAGTAGTTTCAAGTGTAATTAGAACATCATAACTCTTTTCATAATCTTTTTTATCCTAACACGAAGTGCCAATGGATGTGCCACTATTTTTTTTTAAGCTACAGTTCTTTACTCCTGAAGCTGACTACTTTGTTGTAGGACTGAATTCTCTCTGACACAGGGCATTTTGACTAATAGGCCAACCTATCTTGGACTATTCTGAAATTTTCTTCAATTACTCTGGTCCATGGCATTATTGCCTCATTATTACCATGTCAGACTTATTAGGCACAATTCTAAAAGCAGCACTGCCAGTCTTGCTAATCCTAATGCTAGATACTCAGTTTTCTAGAAGTTAGTAAAGTACTAATTTCTATAGATTTGAACTGTGATATCTTTTTTCAGACACACTTTTACTTTATTAAATCAGCTAAACTCATTTAAGCCCCTCACAGGACAGACACACCCATATCTCCAAATTAGGTCCTATTTGCTCTAGTGTGCAAAGACAATATACTTCTAGGTACAGTTTATGATGTAACTTCAATCATATCGAAGTTGAAACCTGTGCAACACCTTTAGAGAAAGCTATATTATGGTCAACAGTCATAAACAATATGATTTAAAAAAATGTAAGTGGGACTCTAAGGACACATGATGTCTGTACATGAGAAACTTCCTAGTATTCAGAAAGATGGCAAAAGAGGTGGTAAGAGTGAAATAAACACTAGTGTCACATTTGTCATCTGTAATTTTAATACCATGTTTAGTCTCTCTGAATAAAGAAAAACAGGGTATTGGTTTTAAGTTAGATGAGATATCTGTACACTGGATATTTTTAGAATACATCGTCCATATAATGTGCAAGAATCTTGGAGTTATAGTGACCTACAAGAAGTTCTGTTAAATGTGAAGGCATATATGAATTCAAACAAGAACAGGATCCTAACACTGAGACAGAAAATATATTGCTTTGATTTTGTAGTCTAAACCTGAGGAAACATGTTAATAGTATGGTAAAAAGAAGGGATCAGTCAGGGTCACCAAAGCCCCATGTGAAAGCTGGGCTGCTGCAGCCACATCCCTGCTGGGTGAACTTGGAGGACCAGTCTTCTAAGATCAAGGAATGAGATCCCACCTTGAACAAAGCAGCAGAAGAGGTCAGCATGTCTGAGAGTTTGGAGGCAAAGAAAACTTGTATGGGCAGGCAAAACTACCAGCTCCTCTCCACTCTGCTGTATGAGCATCAATGGCAAACACTGGGACATGGCTTTCAGGATGTGATGTCTTCTACTACAGAGAAAATACTGAGAAAAGTTTATTGAGAAGGGTTGCAGACAGGCAGGATGCAGCTGCATTGCCTTCAAGCCTGCCAGAAATGTGAAGTGTCACAAAGAAATCTTTATAATTCTGTTTCCAGTTTCAAGATCATATAAATTTTAAAGATCGTGTGATGTGCATGGATTTAGTGTGTGCATAGAGCAAATTAGGTGCTTATAAATAGGAAACACATACTCACAAATGTGAGTACATGGTTATGTAACTTCCTTCTGATTGATTTAGGAAAAAACTTTTCTTAACATTCACATCCTTGATCTTTACCCCTTTTAACACTTCCTCCATTTTATACAGTGATTTCCTAGTGCACACATTTCTACGGCGATTTGAGTTGACCTGTTTCTTGGTTGTAGACCTCAGGATGTTTGCAGCAGGGGTGGTGGTGGGCCTCCCTGAGCAGAGCCCTGGGGCTGCCTGATGCTGGATGTCCTGCCAGCTCCTGCCCACCCAACTCATGACACAGCTGATCCTATCAGCCAAGGTGGTGGCTCCTCTGAGAAAAGCTATTTAAGAAAGGTCAAAAATGCAACAGATAGAAGTGGACTGAACAGAAAGAGTGAGAAGCAGCAGAGGGAAGAGGAGGAATAGAACAGAATGTTTCACACTGGAGCAAATATCCATATGTCATGGTTTAATGCTGGACTGGCAATTATCCTGGCCCAAAACAGGACACCATACTATAGCCTGTGGAGAAACTCATGCCAGAGCACATATTAATTCCTGAAGAGATGAAGCTCATAAAGAGCTCACACTGGAGCAGAGGACAAGTAAAAACAAGAGAGTGGCAAAAGTCTTATAGACTGATGGCAGATCCCCTTTTCCCCTGTCTTCTGCACCACTCAGTTTAGGGTAGAGGAGTCTGGAGTGAAGATGAGGATTGGAAAGTGAGAGGGAGGATGTGGTTTTTAATGTATATCTTTTTGTTTCTTGCTACTCAAATCTATTTCATTTGGCAATAAATTAATTTTTCCCAGGTCAAGTCTTTTTTGCCCACAATAGAATTTGGTAAGTGATGTCCCTGCCTTTATCTTGCTCTATGAGCTTTATTACATGCTTTTTCCCTATATTCTACCCATCCTACAGAACAGGGGAGCAAGTTACCAGCTGGGTAGGAGTCTCTGTTAGACATACTGCTAAGAGTTCCAGAAAGGACTCTTTCACATCCTGTTGTTACAGTGTTCCTCTTTGCATAACATCATCAAATATTCACTGAGACAAAGACAGGTGAGTGGTTATGTAGTTCAATATTCAGGGTACTTACTGAAACAAGAGGCAGAGAACTACCCTTTCTTATCCCTTGTCTCCTCATGACTGCACTATTAACCAGAGATCAGATTCCTCAAAAATAAGACAAGATAGCATATTGAAAATGTAGTGTATCACAGCTGTGGGATTCTTTATCACTCCAATATTAGGTAAAATGGTCAGTTTCTGCAGGTAGGGTTCTACCTCCATGATGCCCTCTCATTCAGAGCCTGTCTACCAGAGGCCATACATAGCATAATAGAAAGTATGGAATAAAATCCCTCAGAAGGGAAGTTCTAAAACTTCACCATACCCCTCAGTGCTCTTCATGGTCAGTGCCCATACTGCACCATGCCTATATAATGATAGAAACATAACATGAGAGGGCAGTGATATCTTTCTGGAAGGACTTTCAGATTTCATTACCACACCATTGCTCGACTGAAGGTAACAGTCCAAGCTCAAAACTAAAAGGCTTTGTAGTCTTAATGTACATATATGTGTATATATGTATGTAAGCATATATATATATATTGCATATATGAACCCAATGGCTCTTACGTGTAAAGTGAGGAATTTTAAAATCAAGGACAATTGAGAGAATTGATACTTTAATAGATTATTCTTTAAAATTAAATTGCAGTTCCAAAAAATTTTACCTTTGCATAGAGATGCTATTTATTATCTTATTTCACATTACTAGAAATCCAAAAGCCAGGCAGTTTTGTATAGATCATGTGAAACCAAATGGCCCTGTCTTTAACTTTTATTCTGTAAATGTTTCTGAGGTCTTGTTGATAAGATCGGTCTTTTTCATACAAACCAGGGTGAAATACATCTGGTTTGGGTTTACTTCTGAAGTTTGATACTTTCTGATAATTATAACACCAGGATGAAGAGTGGGTATCTTGTTTTGTCTTCTGACTCTGTTCAGACAAACAGCCACTGGTCTCTGGCTGTACCAGGAGTGATCTTGATTGCTGTAGGTATTTTTGTGACATTTTTGTGACTATGCATTTGGTGCTCTGTCTTTCTACTTTAAGAATGACCTCTTTGATCACTAATCTCCTATATTTGAAGTTTCACAGTACCAGGAAAGAGCAGGTGATTTACAATAAAGAGCTGCACAAGCAGGGATGTTTCCAGAATCTGTCTAGAACTATTAATTTTTTCTAATGCAGTTATTTAATTTCTCATGCTTTTAAACTCTACATAAATGCAAGAGGGAATATTTATACCTAGGAAGTTTTATTGAAAAAAGTGTATCACATAATGCATATATTTAAATATAGAAGTCACCCTCAGTAAAGAAAGCTTATTCTGACCTTGTTAGTTTGTGTGAAGAGAAAAAAAAGAAGAAGTAAAAAATAAATTATTTGTTAGATTGTTTGAAATTGTTCTTAGTAATGATTGTGTATTTAATTGTGTTAATAGTGTAATTGTGGTAATATAAGAGTAAGTGCTAATGTAAGTTTATCAGAAGTTATTTCTGCAGTAAATAAGATTCATGCCTAAGGCACTGACAAATAAAAAAATGTGTAGAAGGTGTAAAAGTTACAAAGTGCATGCTTATGGGAGATGACCTCAGCTTTTTCAGAGTAGGATTTTCGGAAGCAATGACACTTTTTCTCAAGAAAGTGTTAAGCTAGATCAAGTAAACAACTGTTTTGATTTTAGCAATGAAGAACAAACCTGTGACTTAGTGCAATCATTTTGGTGAGATGGTAGAGATTTTGGTAGATGGTGAGAAAGGAACCTAGGAAAAATAATAAGCTCCAAGCTAGAGACCGAGCTTCCTCAGCCTTTCCTCATAAGGGAGTTGTTCCACTCCCTTAATTATCTTTGTGGCTCAGCATTGGACTCTCTGAAGCAGTTCTCTGTCCTTCTTGAATTGAGGGTACCAGAACAGGACACAACATTTCAGATGCAGCCTCACCAAGGCAGAGTAGAGGGGGAAGAAAACCTCTCTCAACCTACAAACCACTCCCCTTCTATTACACCCCAGAATGCCATTGATCTTCTTGGCCAAAAGGGCACATTGCTGGCTCATGGTCATCTTTCTGTCCACTAGAATTCCCAGGTTCCTTTCCTCTATGCTGCTCTCTAGGAGGTCAGTCCCCAACCTATACTGATAGATGGGGTTGTTCTTTCCCATATGCAAGACCTTGCACTTGCCCTTTTTGTAATTCATTAAATTTCTCCCTGCCCAACTCTCCAGCCTGTCTAGGTCCTTCTAAATGGCAGCCACTCCTCCCAGCTTTGTGTTAGCAGCAAACTTGCTGAGAAGAAAGTCTGTCCCATCGTCAAGGTCATTGATAAAGATGATGAGCAGGACTGGACCCAGCACTGTGCCCTGAGGGACTCCACTAGTTATAGGTCTCCGTCTGGATTGATTGCCCCTCTTTGCACTCTATCGTGTAGCCAGTTCTTAATCCATTTCACTGTCCATTCTTCTATGCCATGTTTCCTGAGCTTACTTACGAGGATTGTATGGGAGACTGTCTCAAAAGCCTCACTAAGGTCAAGGTAAACTACATCCACTGATCTCACTTCATCTAGCCATTCTGTCAAAACATCATAGAAGGCTCTTAGATTAGTCAAGCATGATTTCCTCTTGGTAAATTCATGCTGACTACTCCTGATAACCTTCTTCTCTTCCACATGCTTAGAGATGGCCTTCAGAACGAGATGCTCCATCATTTTTCCAGGGATGGTAGTGAAGCTGACTGGTCTGTAAATGCCTGGATCTTCCTTCTTACCCTTTCTGAAGACTGGCATGACATTAGCTTTGCTTCAGCCCTCAGGCACCTGTCCTTTTCACTACGGTCTCTCAAAAATGATGGAGAATGGTAGGCTGGTCACATCAGCCAGCTCTCAGCACCGTTGGATGCATCCCATAAGGGCCAATGGATGTGTGTATATTGAATTTGCATAACTGATCTCTAGCCCAGTGTCATGGTTTAATGCTGGGCTGACAGTTAACTGAATGACAGATGCTCTCTATTAATCCCCCTCCCCTCCCTGATAAAGAGAGGAGAGACAATACGGAAGAGAGACTTATGGGTTGGAAACTAAACTACACAGCTTTAATGGAACAGTAATGATAAAAAGGAAAAATTATTAAATATATACAAATATACAGGAAAATGATACCACATTCCTCCCCCCTTTTCCCCAGTAACGCTCAGGTCATCACCAAGGCTTCAGGGCAGCCCTGAGAAAGTCCAGGCTGGACTCCTGGGGTCAGCAGCAGTCGGGAGCTGGAGGCAGGAACACACAGATTCAGGCTGAGATGGATCAGGACCACAGGCAGACAAACAGACAAACAGAATCCTCCCAGGATGCCGAAGCAAACAGGGACAGGCAAAGAAGGGGAAGAAGGGAAGGAGTCTGACCCTCTTGATCCCTCAGATTTATACTGAGCATGACATGTATGGGATGGAATACTCTGGTTTTGGCAATTTATCTTGTCCACTTCTCCCTAAAGGAAGGTTGCAGGTTTGACCTCTTTACTCCTCTTTCTGGAGCCCAAGATGTTCCTCAGAACTGAGCAGTGGTCTTGATTCTGCATAACATTCTTTAGCAGTAACTATTAACATCAAGCTTTATCAGTCCTAGAAGCAGACACTGACTGAGAAACTTGCTGTTAATTTCAGCAAGTGCAGCTACTTACAAATGACTTAGCTGAAAACAAAATTACAAGATAGAAAATTAGCTCTATCCTGGCCTAAACCAGGACACCCAGCCTTCATTAACTAGTAGTCAGTCTTCCCTCCTCCAGGCTTTCTTTCATATCCAGGGTCTGGAGTTCACAAGGTCATAGGAGTAAAGACTGAAGCAAAGAAGGCATTAAGTTATTCTGCCTTCTCTGCACCCTCTGTTATCAGGGTTCCCACCACATTCAACAGTGGGCCCCCATTTTTCCTGTCCTTCCTTTTACTGCTGAGATATTTGGACAAGTTCTTCTCGTTTCCTTTTACTTCCTTCACCAGTTTTAGTTCTAAAAGTTCTTTGGCCTTTCTTGTTTCTTTCCTACATTCTCTGACAATATCCCTATAGTTGTCCCAAGTGAAAAGTGCCTTCTTCCATAAGCTGTAATTTTGCTTCTTCCAGAGCAGCCCTGTGGAGAAGGACTTCCGTGGATGAGGACTTGGTGATACTGGTGGATGAAAAATTTGACATAAGCCAACAATGTGTGCTTTCAGCCCAGAAAGACAACTGGATCCTGAGCTACATCAAAATGAACAAGGCCAGCAGGCTGAGAGAGCTGATTCTCCCATCTCTCTTGAGGCTGCCACCTGGAGTACTGAATCCAGTTCTGGGGTCCCCAGCAAAAGAAAGACATGGACTTGTCAGTGTGGGTCCAGAGGAGAACAACAGAAATGAGGAGAGTGTTAGGATACCTGCTGTTCTGAAGAAAGTTTGAGGAAGTTGTGGTTGTTAAGCCTGGAGAAGAGAAGGCTCTGGGATAACATAATGTGGCCTTCTGATATTTAAAGAAGGCTAATAAATGCAGACAGAGAGCTTACACTAGGACCTGTAGTAACAGGACAAGGGGCAATGGTTTACACTAAAAGAGTGTAGGTTTAGATTTGACATAAGGAAAAAATTCTCTGGAGCCTCTGAAACAGTTTGCCCAGAGAAGTTATGGATGTTCCATCAAATCATATTGGACAGGGCTTTGAGCAATCTGATCTATTTGAAGATGTCCCTGCCCACAGTAGAGGGGCTGGGCTAAATGATCTTTAAAGCTCCCTTTCATCCCAAACCATTCTGGTTTTTCTGATTCTATAAACCCTTGCCTCTTAAAGTTTTCAAATACTAGAACATCTTTAAAAAATTGACTGTCTGAAACAGAGGTTGTTGTTAAGCTTTATCAAACCAGCAAGGTCAGTCTTTTGGAAAGGAATCTGTGGATGCCATAGAGACATGTTAATTCTGTCCACAAGGCCTAGGAACAATAATGTGACTTGGCAGCACTAAGGCTTATTCATGTTCTTAGAAGTGACCGCTGCATTTCCATTTGGAGACCTAGTGTTCAGGAAGAGTTAATAGTTTCCAAAAAAATCATATGTGATGATGACCCTAGGCAGGAATTTGGGTTGCTAAGGGAGCTTCAGAGAGCAGGAGTTCTTGCATTTTGGTGCTGGCTTTTCAGAAACTGCAGCAACAACAAGATGCGTCAGACACAACAGAAATAGTAATTTCAGGATGAAGGATAATTTATTGAATTTTTGAGGCAGGCCAAACTAATAACCTATTATGACAGAGCAATGTAAAGGCCAATCACTTGGGCCTATCAAGGTCTTGGAATTACTCAGGTTGAAGTCCAGCATCACTGTCAAATTGGTATTTGCTAGTCTGTCCCTTATATTTACTCTCCTTAAGCATTGTTTTTTTAAAAGGTAGTTGCAACTCCTTTTTGCCATGTGTAACAGTAGGGGTACACGCAATAATTTCAGAAATAATTTAAAAGTAGAAATATTAGTGTTTAAAATAAGATTAAAAAGCTATCAGCTAATACATAATAAATCCACAAACTATTATGTTTTCTTCTTCGTGACCATTTAATTTTGCATGCATATAACCAATGTTTTACTAACAGTACTAAGTGTTTCATATGTAAGACATTATTCACAGTATGTTTCCTGTTATTTTGCATAGCATTATTCTTAGTGAAAAAAATGTTTTGGCCTCAGGAGAAATATTGCAATTGACTGCACAGCAATATATTTTTGGTATGGGGCCATGGTACTATGACTTAACTTTTTTTTCTTCAAATTGCCTCAGCAATCAAGACAACAGAGCCAGGATACAAAATGTAAAGAGGTGCTAAAAAGGATATAATTTCAGTCTTTAATTTGCAAATAAAATGTGCTTAGTGAAATGAGAGAGGAAACTGTTCTTTTCTGATCATCATGGTTACATGCACATTCTATAAATGCTTCTGGAAATAGGATCACATAGCTTTATTATACATATTTATTTTTGGAAAGAGGTGGGCTGAGCCAGAATTATTGCTATTAAGTTGATTGAAATGTTGGGGATTAGCACAAGGAATAAAAATTAAACTAATTTAAACTATATGCTGTATTTTTTGCCAACAGACTATGTCATGTCATTGCAAAGGCGTGATTCATTGTGTTCTATTCCAGTTTTCTCATGTAGCAAAATGGATCATAATTAGCACTAATGACAATGTAAAATCCAGTAATTGAGTGACTGCTAATAAAAAGTATCCAACTCACAGAAATCTATACCATTACATTTTAAAACATTTTAAAAATTATATATATTAGACTCATCTGTAATTTGAGCAAACAACCAAAGTTTCACCTTAAACTGAGCTAAAAAAAGGTGTGCCAGAAATGAAATCCTTCCACATGCAATATTTCAGTTGTAAGAGCTCAAAACCATCTTCTGTAGAACACCAAATATCCTCAGTATTTCTATATGAATCTTTGTGCATTTCTGTCCTTGATGTGGAAGCACATTGTCATGTTGTTATTTACTTTTTGGAAGCTACGCTCTTCTACATGCAGAAACCATCCCCAGTGAAGTTAATGGGAATTATTCACGTGACAGTATTCAGCCTGAGTAGAATGCAAGTACTTACTAAAAACATCCAGGTTTTGCACTGCTGTTCCACTAATGTTGATATTTTCCTAAGTATATTAAATACGGTTTAAAATATGTTTTTACAGCTTTAATATCCCTAATAAAACCTAGTTTACCAGTATATATGTTCGGGTTTTTTAAAAATTCATTCAGTACCAGGAAAGGTATTTAGGATCACCATGATGTTCTTCCTTACACAATTAATGTAGTAGATGAAGCAGAAATGAAGGTTTTTCAGCTTCTTTCATCCAGCTAGTAAATGATGAACCATCTTCTGGGAAGATACCATGATTTTTCAGTCTTTTCCTCATGATATCTTCTTTCTCAGAATTAAAGATAGTAACAGTTGCGTTGTTATGGACACTGTGAAGACGTCAGCTCCTCGCTAGAAAATATACCAAGAACAGCACTAATTTTACCTATATCTCAGAAAACCACTTGGCAGGGAATATTCAGTTCTGAAATTGTTATTTTTGAGAAGCAAAATTAAGAAACAAGGGATAGAAGAGGAGCAAATGGCTTGAAGTTGTGCCAGGTGAAGTTTAGATAGGCTATTAGGAAAGGGTTATCAAGCACTGGAACAGGCTTCCCAGGGAAGTGGCTGAGTCAGCACACTTGGAAGTATTTAAAAGATGTGTAAATGGGGTGTTCAGGGACCTGGTTTAGTAGTAGACTTGGTTGTGCTGGATGATCTTAAAGGGCTTTTCCAACCAAAATTGTTTTATGATTCTATGGTTCTATTATTCTAAATAGCATATAGTAATTTACAAGTTATTGCAAAAAGCTTTAATCTCATGGGGTAAATAATATGTATTTTTTAATGCATCAGAACTAAATTGCCTCCCAGTTGACCTGAATGTAAACAATAAAAGCCTTTTGGTCAGGCACAAATTTCCTCTTTCAGATAAAAAATGCCATTTTTCTGGGACCATCATTTGAGTGTGCAAATATAAGCAACAAGTTGCCTCAGAAGCTGATCATCTGAGCCACTGAAAACTAACTGCTTCACTTTAACTTGCTTGCATTTAACTTAGGAGAGATTCCCAATTCCAGATTTTGAATTCTTATACACTAGAACTTGCAACACTGTTTTAAAATTGGTCCTAGAGAATTAAAGGCTGGGTTAAAGCTTAAGAATTGTTTGAACCTTGCTGCTTCTTCAAAGTGAGTTGCATTCCTACTCATGTGGCTCCACAGGAATATGTGGCATCAACTATGACTAACTCATATATATTTCAATATACACCTCTAGACAATTAATAACCTACACAGGCAAAACCACAGTTTCAAACTCTAAATCAGCACCAACAGTCTGAGCTGGAGGTAGCTAGTTGCACTCATAATCTATCTCTTTGTTCTCAATGAAAAACAAGGGCTAAAGGATATCAAGTTGCTTAAGACTTTGTCTTCAAATCACAACTTTGTCACATATCTCTTGGAATACAATAATCAAAAAGGTCCTTCATAGGGAAAAATAGAATTTCTAATAAGAAAGAATGTGGAACAGCTAAGGATAAACAAAAAGGTCAGACTTGGTAAAAAGGATTGGAGAACTTTCTGCACACCTGAAGGAAAGAAGAGATTATTTGAAAATAAAAGTGGATGAGCTTAGATGTGAAATATACCTCACTCACTTATCTTCATTGAAAAATAGGGAATGATTTGGCAAAGGCTGTACAACCAAGAAGAAAGGTTTGTTTTGCTTTGCTTTTTTTCATATTTTACCAGACTTTGGTTTCTAGTTAATCCATTCAGTATTAAGTTCCTAAATTATTGCCTTGTACCTTTTTAATACCAAAGAATAAAAGTATGTTAGAGCGGTTTTTTTTTTACATCCCGTATTGTACCCCTGAAGTATTTGTTCAAGAAATATCTAAAAAGGCTTTGAAATGACTAAAATTAATCCCATATGGTTTGTTTAAATATACTGAAAGAGAACTTTTTTTCCTAATCTAAGGGAACATCTGTACTTTATAATGGGCTTTTTGTGTGTGATATCAGGCTGTTTTTCATACTAAATTGTTAGTCCGGCATTATACTACATATTCTTTAACTGTAGTAGTACATTTGAAATTATTTTGTTGAAATTAGCCTAAAATTGATGGCTTTCTTTTTGTTCTTTTTATGTTTGTGCTTAATTTCTTCCAATAATACTTGAAGATCAGCATGCATTAATAGCTGCAGGGCATAAAGAGACTAGAGGAAATTAGCTGTCACCCACAGCCAGTGATTCTGTGTTCTTATAAACATAAAGGACTAAATTGTCTTTTATGTTGACCATGCATGCAGATCATGTCATTTTCATTAAAAATTAGACATCATGCATTTATAGTCCAATTGTTGATGAAGATGTTTGAATTAACATGGTTTTAAAGCAAAGACTAAACTCCTTTTGGTTTTGTCCTAATCAAGTTTGGGTTTTATTATTGAAAATGCAGTTGATGAATCTTAAATTGAATATTCATTTAATTATCTTTTCATGTATTTTCTATATTTTCATAAATAATTTAATGTTCTGTGTTCATAGTACGAAGTAAGTAATTTATAAACCGATAGAGGCTGGTTTTAATATACTTTCTATTACATGTATTTACTTGAGGTTTATTTGTTGCAGTCTGGGTTTGGGCCTTAGACTGATAATCAAATGCCAATTAGATGCTTACTAGTAGAGACATATTAATAAGTTGCTGTAATCATCCATAATCGGCTTAAGCATTCAAGTAACTGTTATGTGATTATTTTGCTTTGTATCAAATTGTAGCATGATTATATCTTTGTCACATCACTAACAGGATGGCATGATGTAATACAAAATGTCCTCCAGATCTGCTGTCTTCTGCTGATATTGTCATTTTAATTTTCATCATTCCTCCCCCAGTGTTTTCTCTGCCCAGCAGCTGATTACTTTGCTGGTAGTTGGTCCTTTAGAAACATCTTGTCCAAATTATCATCCTCTTTCTCTTGTGCTTGTTTAAAAAATGCCTTTTACACCTCAGGGCATTAAAACATGCTCTCACTGATCAACATTCTTACCATATCATAAAGAACACTATATTAGCTGGATTAATGAAAAAGAAAAGTTTGTCCTCAGTACTGAATTTTTGGTTTCTCTGTTCACCTTCTACGGTGTAATTTAACTAGGGATTGTATTTAAAGCTAAGTGAAGATTTAGCTTCTAAAACTCTAGACCTGTTCCAGCACTGCCAGTATTCATAAATGATTGAGCCATTCTCTTTCATACAGAGATCTGCAATATTCTTGATTACATCCTGCCTTGAGGTTTTGTCAGTCACCACTCAACCAACATTGAGATGTGTTTATAGAGCTATTTTGGGAGGTCAGAGTGATTTTGAGCTTATATGGCAATACATTTACTTGCACCATTGCAAGTGCTGTACACTTCCTTGACAAACTGCACCATGCATCTGCTTGTTCTTAACACAGATAGGGACAACCTTTCATTAAATGTTGTAAAAATTAGTGCAGAGTGCACTGCAAAGGTATACATTTTTTACATAAATGACCAGTGTATCTACTTAGCTAGTCAAACACAGGAATTTTATGTATGTTTTCTGAGGCAAAGGTTGCCTGCTAGCCCTTTTAGCTTCTAGACTTCCAATAGGGTTTAATGTCCATCATCCTTACAAGTGTTACTCAAAGCAGCCATTGACTGTTACTCAGTATTATGTAGGTCACCAGACAGCATAAGGAACTCTACAACAGATATCTCTACATTCTCTTTGTATTTTAGAAGTAGAAGTTGACTAACTGGCTGTCTTCATCTAAGCCAAATTACAGAGACCTATTTGGCCCTGTCAGTTGCCTTGGCAAAAGTTATTGTACAGGAAGAAACAATTACATGTATTTGCATTGTAATAAGATATCTTACCCTAAAAAAATTTTTCATAACAATAATAAAACCATTATTTTTCAGTCTGTAGAGCACTTTTTGAATAATTACTGGCTCGTTATGTAAATAAGAACTGACATACTTCACAGTTAATACATGACAAAAAGGCAGCCCAATTAGTATCTTTGTAACCTATGAGGGTAGCATCCTGTCTGAATAGTCACTGCTGACTGGCCTTGCCCCTTTCCAGGTACTTAAGATCTGTCCTGTAAATCCTCAGAAACATATGTTTTTGTGCGTTTTAGTTCCTTATGCATATTCAGAAGCTGGAAGAAAAATTGAAGAAAGGAAGAAAGAAAGAAAGAAAGAAAGAAAGAAAGAAAGAAAGAAAGAAAGAAAGAAAGAAAGAAAGAAAGAAAGAAAGAAAGAAAGAAAGAAAGAAAGAAAGAAAGAAAGAGAAAACACCACAACTTTATATTCTTTTGATGTTTTTTATGTCTGGGAAAGTTGGAATTAACAACTGAGGTCCATCTCTGAGTGATCTCCTCTAAAACTGAATCCTTCATCTCATTGGTCTTGCCCACTTATGGACATAGAATCACATCGTAGAATCACAGAATAATGGAATAGTTTTGGTTGGAAGGAATGTTAAAGATCACCTAGTTCCAACCTCCCTGCATGGGCAGGGCCACACCTGCCACTAGACTAAGTTGCTCAAAGTCCCATCCAATCTGTCCTCCAATCCAAACTCTTCCAGGGGTGGGGGATCCTCAGCTACCTTTTACAACCTGTTCCTTTGCCTCATGAGCCTCACAGTGGGTGACATCTAATTGAAATCTATCATCTTCCTGTTTAAAGACATTACCTCTTGTCTTATTACTTCATGCCCTTGTAGAAAATCTCCCCACACCTTTCTTGTAATCCCCTTTCAGGTCCTGGAAGGCTGCTATAACATCTCCCCAGAGCTTTCTCTTGGGTCAGCAAATTCAGAGCAGGAACTGATACAACCAGCAGTTGCCTTTCTTGATGAGAAGTCAAGACTTCAGGAATGTAATGGAAGCAGAGTGTGTAAGAAAGGTGTAAGATTATTAAATGCTGTAACATCTTTAAACTCTGTGGGTTGTTTGTTGCTGTTTTTTTCTGGTTGTTTTTTTGTTTGTTTTATTTTTCTATTATTATTATTTACTAAATAATAAATATTTATTATGTAATAATAGTTTATTATTCTTATTCCATTAAGAAAGGAATGAAAGCTAAAAATTAAATTAGATTTCAGCGTCCTTAGACTGTGGTTGTATAGGACATTAAAACAATTGACATGCAGTGAGAGAACTGGAATTTGAAGAGTAGCTGAGAGTGACCCTCACATCACCTCTGTTTCCTATATCTGGCCAACGTCTTCCAAGAACATAATGATCCTTTTAGATGGTTGGGTCGACAGATCTGACATGGTCAGTTCCCCTCTCTGAAGGCACAGTAGAAGGCAGAAAGTCCCTTCAGTGCTTCAGAACAAGTAATGTGTTAGACAGTATGCACCATACAATGCACTGAGACTGATAAGCAGAAGCTATCACAATGGCTTGAGATATTGCAGTTCTAGAGGTTACAAAATTAAGTAGCTGCCTAAATTAGCTTTGACTGGATCTGAACCCAGTGGTGTCATACACCAGCTATACAACTCTTGCTCACTGAGCTGTATTTTTGAGAGGAAACCATGCCATGACAAAAGCTTGAAATCATGTGATTTAAGGAGGAATGGTATATCAAAAACTTGGCTTTTGACAGGTCTGGTGGCCTTTATGAAATTTTTTATCAATCCTCCATATTTGTAGTCCTTGGAATTGTGAACTAAAGCTTAAATAATAGGACCAAAAAAAAAACACCACCATTAAAGGCTGAAAAAATTCCCATACAGCCAAGTGCATAGAAGAATTTATCACCTCAACTCATATGATTTTCAAAGCTAATCCTTCTCAGATGGTTCTGTCTGAGGTTCTTCCTTGCCTTCCATTTGTTCTCTCCAAGTGCAGGAAGAGAATCAGCCATGTGAAAGTCAGAAGAATATTCACATAATTTACTAGGGCTCAGCAGAATAATGACCAATCCATTAAACCAAAATATACAGGTCAAGTCTGACCCTTCCTTTTTTTTTAGAAAAAGTGAAAGACTATTAAAAATTCCCAGGTGACAGAAGGCTTTTGTCCATGTGTAGTTATGATACTGTAACCGAAAGAAAGCAGAAAAAAAAAATTGTGTCCAAGTTCTAAGACTGAGAGCTTTTGCTAACCCACTGCCTAGCTTGGAGGAATAGTTCCCAAAAGGAAAAAGGAAATTCAGTGCTCTTCCTCATGTAATCCTCAGTCTTCCCTGCTGAGACTGCCACTACAGTGCCCACTATCACCCCTTGTGCTACTGCTACTTATAACACAAGTCACTCAACAGCCATCAGAGGGTAATTATTCTCATGTACACATGACAGATCTGAACTGGCAGCCATGACATGAAATGTGCTATCTTGTGTCACCAATCCCCCAAGCAGGCCAGTTCTCACTAAAAACCAATGATATTATTAAAAGGGGGGGACCGAGGAGGGGGGGGAAAGGTAAAGAAGTTTTTTGCATTACCTTCATGTTTTGTTTTCTGAGAAAAAAACCTCAGGACATGGGTTATGAACCCTTGAAATCAGAGTTTATCATGTGCAAAAAAATGCTCTTACCTCACTTCCAGATAAGTATTGTTTTGCAATAATCCCTTTTGCAGTTGCTGGGAAAGTGCTTACAACCATTTGCTTCAAAAGCGTAGTGTTATGAAGCAGTCATTCTTTTAATCAAATGAGTTTATATTATCCTGCATGTTCTGTATAATCCACTGGACTCACTTTTACCTAGCCAGACTGATAACAGTGATAATGAAAATATTTAAACATTTCAGATTTTGTTAATTACTTGTTTAGAAGCCAGTCCTTACTACATTTGTTAACCTGTGACAGAGAAAGAATGATTTTTTACTGCACAATATCAGATCACAGAGCACATAAGGTATTTAAGGAGGAAATATCTAAGAGCACATACCCTTAGTTCTTGCAGAAATATTCTTTGCAATTTATAAAAGGAAACAACATTCTCTAAAATCTAATTATTAAATATATGAAATTCAGCGTAACTTCCCCCTCCCCTTTCCATTTATTTGTCTAGGAGATACATCTATTTTCTCTGGAGACTTTTTTTTTTTTAATACAGTTAACATTTTTTAAACAAAACTTGCAACTTGACATACTTTTTTTCCTATCTCTTTATGGTAATTATACCCAATGAAACTGTTGGGTTCTATTGGGTTCTTTTTTTTTTCTTTTTTTTTTTTTCTTTTTTTTTTTTTTTAACTTGTGTGGTCCGCTGGCAAGTAAGAGCTTATGTTACTCCAAAAATGTCATTTTGCTGTTCTGATTGGCTCAGAATTATTTTTTTTTCCACAGGTAATAAGAAAATTCAGCCCCATAACATGTTAATAATTATAGTAATAACAACAACAAAAAAACCCTACCCTGTTTTACTGCAGCATTAAAATTCATCTTCAGCTGCTTTGTTCTGTAATAACTAGGTCATCAGTTTAGGTGCTTCTGCTTAAAATGCATTTAGCATCTATATGTATTCCCTCACCTAGAGGCTTGATATTTTTAATGAGATTATATCAAGGAATATGAAGACTGGAGAGTGGTAACATCATTTTAGTGTGTAATTCCCAGAACTCTGATCCATTTCAGGGAGGCAATTAAGACTGCTGACTACAATAAATGATACTAAGAGATTATAGAAGGGTTTTTTTCTGCATGAATGCATAGTTTAAAAAATAATTTAGGTTTATTTAACATAAAAAACACCTCCAGAGGGGGGATTTTTTTTTTTTTCCAGTTTCAGTGATTCTAAGAGATACCGCTTCTGTCATTTATCTGTAAGGATATTCTTGCAATATGCTGTATTGTTGTAATAATGGATAGCTTTGAGATGCTTTGATAAAATGGATGTATTTTAATTTCATATAATTTCCATTGTGTTGTTCATTTCAAAATGTCCACTAAGTACTGGAGCAATTGAGAGCAAATGAGTGTCTCTGGCATGTGTGGGGGGGTATTGGGTTTATTTGTTGCTGGGTGGGGGCTTTTTCCATTTTATTTTTTTTTCTCTGTGGCCAGCCAATAACCTGAAGTAGCATTTAGATCAAAAGCTTCATGGGGATTAACCCTTGTCTTGTTACTACTGACCACAAAAACTACATACACAAGATATACAGAAGAATTGCTAAAAACAAATACACTGGTATCAAAAGTTTGCTGTCTTGAAGAGTTAATTCTGGCAGAGATTTTTTTTTTTTTTTTTTTTTTTTTTTTTTTTTTTTTTTTTTTTTATCAAACCTCTCCAAAGGGACTCATCATATGCGGGGCTCTATGAAGAGAAAAAGAAGAGCATTGTCCTTATCACCTCCTTCCAGAAAGTGGCAGAGTAATAGGACTTTGTAAGGCGAAATGAAGCCCAGTCTGATGGCTGCTGATTAAAAATTGACTCTGCCACATCAAAGAAGAGTTGAAGGTGAAAATGATGATCACTTCCCTCTCCCAGGGACCCTGCACCATTTCTTTTATTCAACCTTGAAAGGTTCTTTCTGAATAAGATAATATCCCTCGAGTCCATTCTGGCTAGGTGGCATGGGAAAATGTAGATCAGTATGCCTATTCTCTATGAAAAAATGGGATTTTGTTAATGACATAGCACTCTAAAGTGATGGCTTGTATGTGGTAAATGCTGAGAAATTAATTATAAAATGCCTCTTAGACTACAGATCAAATTAATTGCTAGTATACGTCTACTAAAAAGGCCACTGTAAACTCAAACTGCATTTCCTGCCTTGTTCCTGTACTTGAAACACACTGTAGCTTGCTCTGCCTTTTCTGTTTTCACATCTTTTAAAGAAAAAATTTTAATTGAGTTGCCATCAGTGAAATAATGTCATTGAAATATAAATTTTATGACAGGACTAAAGCATGTAAATATCTGTATTCTGATATATACAGAGAGAGACAGTCACTCAGATCCATGAACAATACAGAAATTATGTAGAAAGAATTTAAAAAGTGCATGTACACACACGAACACTCAGGGAGATACACAGCTGTGATATAGCATGTTACACTCTATTTCCACTAGTTAATGCATCTGACAGGCAGGGGTAGAAGATTACAAATAGCCTTGTATGAAAAATACACTTTTCTGGTTTAGTTTTGGTTTTACACCTTATGCCAGCAACTGTGAAGCCCAATGTAAACCTTTTAATTCAGGGCACCATTTGTACACGCATGTATCTAACTAGACCAACAGGCACAGTGCTCAATAGACAGAACAGCATCCCAAAGTAAATAGCTTGAATGATAATAATAGCAAAAAAGGTCTTACATGAAAAATAGCTTGTACCAAAAAACCTACCATTTTTTCATACACCTACCCCCCTCACTTCCCAAAGATCTGCTACTCTTGAGGATCCATGGAAAATTTGTATAAGCAATGTTTCAGTCTGAAAATAGTGTGTTAAAATCTTGATAAAAGTAAAATAACTTATCCATATATAAAAAAGGTTAATTCCATTAATATCAATGCCCATAGTTTTCGTTTGTACCAAGTTATCTATGTCTTAGTGTATATGCTTGATAAACACATTTTAAAATAAAAAAAAATGTTCTGCAATAAGATAATGTATAAAATGAAAACTGGAGCATGTAAAAGCTTTAGCTGTATGTGTTTGACATGTATGAATTACACAGTAAAACCTAAATTATTTCTTCATGCTGATGAATGACAAAAATATCCTGTTGAGATTGGAGCAATTAGAACAAACAAGTGATTATGTCAGAACAATGGAAATAACATGGTAATGACATCAAAACAGTGAGAATAACAATAACACCCTCCCTTTATCAATGTCATCTATGTCTTCTACTATTTTTTAGAATAACAGATTTTTCTAAGATGTTGTTTGCTCAGTATTTCTGCTTTTTTTTTCTCTCTCTGCTGCAGCTATCCAGTTATCTATTGAATACAAGGTGAAGTGTACTGAAAAAAAAAAAAAAAAAGAAAATTCCTTATGCTTCTACTGGGCTTTATTACAGAAGGCATCCAATTTGAGTAGTATAGTGGAATGAATGATCAAGGGCTTGTTTATTACAAATTAAATTTGCTGTACAAATATAATGATTTTTACCTTAGTGAGTTCCCAATGTCTTAATAATCTTTACTGTAATGAATATGAGCTCATACTTTTAAAAACAAGTTCTCCCCCTTCCTAATTTAATCAACATTTTAAAATGTTAAGATGTCCCAGTCACCTAGGGCTACCTTATTAACATGGCACTTACTTAAAACAGCTTCTCTAAAAGGATTGAAGAAGACAATTTATACAAGAGCTACCTTTAATAAGAACAGAAAAGCAAGCGTAGCTTGTTTGCCTCATTAAGACTAACTTTTGATCTTCAAGTTTTATAAATAGAATATGTATTGCACAGTTCAACAGTCTTTCTCATGTACATGTGAGTCTCACTAATGCTAATGGAGAAGTTGGATTGCATGTGTTAGGGGAGAGTGGGTGACTGTGAGTTATTTACAAAAGCAACAGATTCTTAATAAGACACAGGCTAGATCAAGAAGGAAGTAAAATCCTTTGTCAGGTTATTATGCTTCTATTACATACTATGTGCAGTAGGTGCAAAACCTGGTTTTGCTTAATGAGTCTGGCAGTGCGTGTGAGTTCTTTGATGAGGCCTGGGTTGTAAGTTCGGTGGATTTACAAAGGTGTTCCCCCACAACCTTAAAATATGCAGCCTTTTTGTCACTGTTAATATCTGAGCTAGTGTTGATTAGGAGTACTGAAGAATACTTTAAGCTGTCAGCTGGCAGGATTACTTTTTAAATTCAAGCTTATTTAAATTACAAGCTGTGGATGAATCTTCCCAAGAAATCAAGTGGGAATGTTTCAGGAGTCTGAATGTTGTAAAAAGTATACCTGGCCATGGGAAACTACCCCTCTAAGTAAGTAACATAGTAATAACAACATTAACTAAAGGAAGATTTCCACAAAGTGACACATTTTAAATTTATTCTGACCTGCCTTTGCCAGTTTTACTCCTTTTTGGAATAAGGATGCTACAGTAAGGATGTATTATTGCTGCTTTTAAATTATTAGTCCACAGATTTGGGCATGCAGTCCTTTGAAAACTGAATCATTCAACACTTAACATGATCAGATCTTTTTTTAGGAAGCAAGTTGTTCAATATCCATGTACCAGAAAGTTTATATTCCTATATAATCAATCCCTTGAGCTCTGAAAAAGAGTTTATACTGAGTTGATTCTATTTCTGGGAAGAAGGAAAACCCACTGCCCTCTTGCTTTGCTTTTTTTAATTTGTTGAAAATATTTATTTTGAAAATGTATACAAAACACACACATTTTCAGTTCACCTGACATTTTGTATTGAGGATGAAAAAAAATACAGTTATGAAGTTTCAATACAACTTCAGTTCAGTGAGAAGTCTCTACAGATTTTAATGGCCATGGATTGGCTACTAGGAGGGCAGAGTAAGCTTCGCTTTTCTAGGATACAAACATATGGAGGGGAACATCTCTCTGTATCTAAGCAATTACTGATACAGTGGAAACACTACATTTGCCGCTTAAATTGTTAAAACAAGATCCCCTAATGCTTTGGTAGTTTCCTTTCTAAATAGACTTTTTTTTCAAGGAAATTAGAACCTAAGCTTTCTTACCTGTTTTACTTTAGTTGCCATCTGTCTTTTAGATTTATATATTTCATACTGTTGTGTAACATTCCTCACAGCACAGTGAACTACCCACCATATTCCTTCCTCCTCAAGCTCTCTTCCTTTACTTCAAGAAAAGGAGTCAGAAACTGGAAGCAAAGCAAACAGAGACAATGTCTAAGATACTAAGCAGAAGTTGCTTAATGAATCAGCAAAAAATTAGTCTACAGAATGATCAGGCCCTTGGAAAAAAAAAAGCAAGTACAAAAAGGGTTAATAGTTAAATAGAATACAGAAATTCGATGTGTATAACATAAGATGGCAGATTTGCAGGCCCTGCTTCTCTGCAATTTCATCACATTTGTCTGCCAAGAATCTCGTCATCCTTATTTCATCGTCAATTATTCATTTGCATTTTATTTGACTTGTTTCCAAATTGCTAAAATCAAATTTGGCTACTTGTTGAAATGATCAATTGCTAGATTAAAAGCAATTTCATTCACAGACTGTCTTTTTCTCAAGTAAAAAAAAAAAAAGAGTAAATTAAATATGTGTAAGTAATAGTAAGTAAAACTGGTAAGCACTACTTTGTGCCAAGGAATGGGGAGGTTTTCATGCAATATGCAACTTTTTGTAAAAGCAAATAAATATCTGTACTTCCTGACTTTGCACTACAACATCTGCAATACAGACAAAATGGTTGAACTGGGTACCTACAAGATTATAATTACTTACTGCATACCTATAAGGACTTTCTAGATTGGTTGGCCTGTCTAACTAATCATGAGACTGCCATAGTCTATGGAAAGTGTATGTTACTGAGCAGATGCATCTCTGGCCATACATTGCAGAGTCATCTTGAAGACAGGGCACAGTTAGGGCATGTGATCTTGAAACAGTCTGACTTTTGATTGTATTAATTTGAATTAATATTTAGAAACAGTGTAAATACAGACACTTACAAATGTCAAACAACTTTGACTCTCTCAACTTAGTTCCTTAGGCGATTTTCCATCAGCATTCCATAATAATGAAATAGTCTTAATTTTATTTACCCTTTCAGAATTTGCTGCATCTTGGTATGGCTGGCTTTTGCAAAGGTAAGCTATCCTATCTGGGTACTAATATCTGAAAAGCCAATGCAATCAGCAAGACAGAGTGCTGTCTGGGCTTGTAAAGAAAATTGTATTTTGTTCATAAATTACAAATTTAAAAACATTGTCTATTATAAACAAAATTATAAATTTTGAGAATTATAAACAAAATGCCACTTTATTTAGAGACTTCTGAAGCGCTTCTTATATATATTTCCTAGTTCCTTTCCATGAGTATCAACTGCATGCTTTCCCATACCACTGACAGATTTGGAATATACACTCTTTAGAGCACAATAAGAAGACCTCCAAGAAGAAAGCACATCTAATCTGTATGTGTATGTAGAAAACAAGGGATGTATAAGATCTCTGTTACACAAGGTATGGACAAAAACATAGAGGAAAAGATGTGTGAAACAAAAAAACCCCTGCTTCAGATGTTTGGGTAAAGTGCATGTGCCTGAATTCACTAGTAGAAAAAGTTTGGAGAATTAAATATTTTGCTTGAGTATAGGGAGATAGGAAGAGTTTAGGTCTTTTTCTCCACCTATACTTTTGCATTTATGTTTTCATTCAGTATTTCATTAGAAGATACTTCTAAATTAGTTATAAGTACATTAAAGCTGTATTAAAAAGTTATAACCAACGTTGTGTGAAATATAGCAGGAAGTATAGACTTAATAGGGTAAGTCCTAGTCTGGTACATTAAATGTATGCATGACATTAAAAAAATACAAAACTCTCAACTAAAGCTGTACAAGTAAAGTTTTATTTTGATTTTGCCCCACTTTAAATGGATGATAAACTAAACTGATGTCTCTGCTGTTAATAAGAGGTCTTCTAGCATACACAGATCTTTCACAGTTATCAGATTTAATATAGTTTGGCACTCAAGAGTCAAGTGAGTGCTAGGCAAAAGATCAAGCTTGTTTGTATATGCAGCCTGGAAAATCACAAAATTCTTAGCACACAGAGCACAGCTACAACACAGCTGTCTCACAGCAAGTCTGGAACCCTTCTGTCTGGCTGTGGGGAGCAGTTGTCACCGTCTCTCAAAACCATAATTGCAATCATCCAATGGTGAGGTCTGTGCCGTGTTACAGATGTCTCAGCTGTTTTCATTAAAGGTTGGAACTGTGTCTCAGGAAAGCCATGGAATAACCACATTGCAAAACAAGAAAGTTGCCTCTTCCCCACTACTTGTCTTTTGCAGATCACTGCAACACAAATTGTTTCACATTCTAGTTCTCTCAAACAGTCACAGACTACTTTAAAAGCTGCACCTGCACTTGCAAATGTACTTTGGAAAAAATTGTCTTTCAGGATTTTTGTCGTTGTTGCTGGGTTGTGTTTTTCTCCTAGGTGTGTGTGAGTGCCTTGAAACTGCAATTCTCTTAAAAGACCAATTTTGAACTATTCACTTCAGTTCCAAAAAAACAATGCACTTTTAATTTCAGAGTAATATTTACTCCGGACAGATGATCCATGATGTAACAAAATACTCTATAGAAATTTTCTATACCCATCATTTTTGTCATAAATTTTGTTCCTTAATAAATAATTTACTTCCATGTGGTTTCACCCTTACATAACAAATTTGTCAGCAAGGACCTCATGCCAGGCAGACACAGCCATAAAAGCTGTGTCTAAACTTGTCTGTATTGTGTTTTCCAGCTTGATTCCACTGTTCACCCAGGCAGCCTGCACAGCACCGAGTAGTGTGAATGCATTTAATTACAATCTGACATGTGTATTCCTGAGAAACAAAAGGCTGTGAACTGAGGGTGATGATTAACTGTTCTACCAGATAATTGCTTAAACTACTACTTATATTATGCTGCATTATCTCTTTTGAACAAAGTGATTATTGGCCCTTTGTGTAGCGATTATACAATGTAAGAGCAGTCTTGCTGTTTAAAATGTTAGAGTTTATGTTTAATGTACTTTTATTTGTAATGAGGGGTGCAACTAAAAAAAAAAAGGCAAGAAGAATGCCTTAATTCCTTAAATTTCTTAATCTGTTACTCTGGTCCGATTGAGTTTCTTCTTTAAGAGACCTAGTGTCACTGGAAAGGGTCACATCCTTGGTTTCTCAGTAGATTCATTGATAGGCAAATACTGTAAAGTCCAGGGACCTTCCAGTAAAGGAGGTAGAGCATCCATTTTTAAAAGGAAATGGTAGGAGAAGATAAAAAGTACAGGAAATAAAAGTTTTTAATGCTCCTTGGGGTGAAGGAGAATAAGTATGTGCAACAGGAATGAGTTCTGATCTTCAAAGTAAACATAAAAATGGTAATTAACTTTCTTTTTCCCTACTTACAAAATTAGATTTGAAGGAAGAAGTATACTTAAGGAAGGACCAGTAACTTTAAATCTGAATAAGATGCTATGGAAGTGAAGATCTTTTAATTTTGGACATCCCTACTGTGTAAAAGAAGCTTCAAATTACCTGCAGTGAGCAAATTAAAAAAATACATATAGGTAATAGAAAAATGAGCAACAGTGACCACAGAATTTATACAATGTATAGGCCTTCCTACTCCTACTGGAAGAAAGCAAGACACTGTTTTCAGAAGCCTACGAGCCTGAAGAGAACTGCATCGTCCTAGAGCTGTGAGAAGGGAAGTTTTAGGACGTGTTAATCTGCATAGCCTTGGTCTCCCACTCTTTTTATTTTGGGAACAGAGAGATTAGTACTGCATTTTCTGAGAGTAGAGGTTCTATCATATCCACCTCATCTCTTTGTTCTCTGAGATCTCCATGATTTTCTGAGAGCTGTGACAGCTGAAAAATTACACTCCTCTTAAAGTCTGTATGCAGATGACATCCTTTTCTAGACACATAGGAGCCTTTTAACATGCCTTATGAGTGCCAGAGAATCCTCTTGATCATGAAAGACTAAGTCTGTTACACAGCAAAGCAAACATGTAGGATGGGAATCAACATGGAGACTCAGTCAGCTGATGAAAATGTCCTTGCCCACGGTAAGCAATAATGGAAATAACCACAAGTGACATGTCTTCTATATCAAGTAGCATTTCAGCAAAGTAGAAACATTTCTCAGTATCTAATCACCCTACTTTGAAGGAGAGTGACACCAAGGTCTGGGAAGTCAGTCAATATTTCATATTGGAGAAAACTTTATTCTTCTGTTCCCATTAGTCATTCTCCCATTCTTACTGAAATTTTTACAGAAGTTCCCATATGACCAGCAACCTGTATATATTCTTGTGAAACTAAACTGTCAACACAAAAGGGGATCAAAAACCTCTTTTTTTTTTGGAAAAAAAAAAGCAACAAACAAAACGTGCAATGAAGATACAATATATAATCCATATACAGTCAAGACCAGTGCTAGAAGGCTTCTTTCCTAAACCTTTCTCCTTGCACCATTCTCAAGTCTTAACCCCTTTAACCTGAAAACTCATAAGATCCATCCCATATTTTAACCAGCATACACAGTCCTAATCTTACTTGTTTTCTTCCATATTTCCTGTATAGACACTCCAAGGTGGAATTCCACTCCATCTAATCTATAACTGTTGTGCAAACTCACCAATCTCTTTTGTCTTTAACAATTTCCTACCCTGTTCATCACATCCTGTCTGCCAAAGGGAAACTTGTCTTCCCTCCTCCCCTGTACCTGGCACAGGTGCTCCCCAGCTCATCATGCTCCCTCTAGACTCAAAAGATCCTTATTGTGTACTGATTAGCACAAAATGGGTACCACATGCTCTGAGGAAACAGACACTGTGTACTGTGCTCTAAGGACACATTATTATATATTGCAATAGAAAGTCAAAGGCTGAAGGCATTATTTCACAATCAAGATACCTTTTCGATCCCATGGGTGGCATGATTACTCAGCTACACACTGGTAGAAATATCAACCTCTACTCATTAATTTTATTACACTTTTCCATTATATTTTTCTTAAAATGAGGTGCGTAAATCTTATTTGTCTGTGCTGTATCCTGCCTTGCAGTTTACCATTGAGATACCCATTAATATTTTTTAAAACATTAAACATCAATAATGAGTACTCACAGAAAGCACACAGTAAAGGGAAGGAAGATCAGCAAAAGGATTAGAAGTGAGAAGGTGAAAAAAAAAAAGAGAGAAAAGAGTGTAATGACTGCAGTTATAACGAACTGTCCATGACCTTAAACTCTCCAGTTTTCAGATTCTTTTGAGCCTTCGAATTGTGTTACACTCTGTGGTGCTTTTGTTCTATAGAAGAAAATCCAGATGTGTGCCATCAGTCATATGAAGTTATTGTTACTGAATGTATGTAAGGCCAATCTGAACCCATTTTTACTCAGAGTCTAATAGGTTTTTGTGAAAATACAGATATATATTTTTTTTTTTTTTTTTTTTTTTTTTTTTGTCTTGTTGGTATCTACTTATATATTTTGTACATATATGATCTTCCAAAGAGCTTCAAAATTATGATAATCTAGAAAAACTTAACCTCACATTATTTCCTGGTCAATTCCTTAACTTTTTTGTCTACACATTTCCAAAAAAGTAACTTCAGCCATATTCAAGAAAATTAAAGTAAAAAGAAACCTAGCTTCCTTGTTCACTGTTAAATACCGATGGCTAGTATTCTGGCACCTATTGAACTAAAAAAAAAAAAAAAAGTTCTCTGGCTTCATTTTGCTCTAACTTTTATACACAGTACTGCTATTCCTGTATGGCATATAAATTCCACTCTCTAATGAAACCATTAATTAAAAATAATGGAGCATGTAAATATTATTTTCATGTTTCCCAGTATGTTGGGGTATAACCCCTGGGACAACACAGTAAGCACAGTCAGAGAACAGACAGGATTGTAAATTGTTCTTCAGTCTCTGTTTTCCCCTAAATGATTAAGTCTCTAGCTGTGATGATTACTAGGCAAATCTTCCAAATTCAAATTTGATGGAGCCAACGCATTATCTGGCAAAGTTTGCTAAAATCTTGAAAACAAGTTATGAAATGTGTCATGTCTTCTTGCAAAGCTAAACTAGATGCAGAAAAGTTTCATATTATAATGAAAAGATCTATAAGACCTGAAGGTAGAATTACTGACTTTGTTTTCCTAAAGGAGAGACTGGCTTACAAAACTTTTGTAAATAGTTCTGGGGTAGAAGCCAGATCTTTGCTCATAATACACACGTAGTAGAGGAGAAAATGTGGAGAGGGAAACCTAATGGTCTGGATAAGTAAGGCTCTCATACATTAAGAGCCTAAGAGTGTGATATTTGAGCATGAACCCTCTTGCCAGCTGTGCTGCATGCAGGACCTGAGTGACCCATAAGAGATGACTGCTGTCAAAATACACCACCTTTCCCTTCTTCTTGACCTTTGTAGATCATATGAAAGAGGCTTATACAGTTTTATTTATAGGATGTGTAAACCTAAACAGATTAACCAAAACACATGTAATAATTTAATTTTCTATAGACTTTAAAAAAATTTTTATTAGTGTTATAAGTAGATGTATGGGATTTTTAAAATGCAACTATCCACCAAGAAAGAAAGGAACGTTATGATTTCTAAGGAATCTTTGGTTGTGTTTGTCTAAGGTACATTCTTTTATGAGTATGAAACTTTTATGAGTCTGACACCTGTAAAATGTTAAATAAATTGTGGGGATTGAAGACATTATGACAGTTAGACATTCTTCCCATCCTGCTGGAGGTTACTACTTTTTAGAAGAACTAATGACAGAGACATGGTTACTGTTATGTATCAAAATGTATGAGGGACAGATACTTGTCTCTTTCCAAGAAATTAGTGCCATAATCTGGATGGGTTTACAGGAAAATATTTGACCATAGGTCTTTCTCTGAGCTTCCTTTTATGTTCTTGTAGTCCTACAATCAAATTAACTTTTCCTGCATTGTAGGGATTAACTATATTTATATGTCTGCATGTAAGTGTATGTTCCAAATGTTTCTGAAATTATGAGGATTGTGTTACTAGAGATCTGAGTAGTGAAATGGCCATGAAGAAACCAATCCACATGCTTTGTTACTGATATGGAAGAATGTAGGAATTTTGAAGGGTTTAGAGCCTGCTGGAGAGCATCGGAGAAATGTGGGGTGAAGGAAGCATAACTGATATACTCATGTTCATACTGTTTATTGGAAATGGTGCACATTATCCACACAAAACATACCCAGGCATTAACTCAGAGACTGAAAATTTAAATGGGCCAAAACCGTACCAGGAAGCAATATTAGGAACTAAGTAGTACAGGGGAGAATTTGAGCTTGTTCCCTCACTTTCTTGCATTTAATAAAATATGTGTAGACAGTTTGACCATTTCTCAGAAACTGTTCCTCACCAGCATTTATGCTGAACTGAAAACAGGAATGTAATTTGAACATCTGATAATGTGGGGAGCTATTTAAATATACTATAAGATTTTGCTGCTAAATATGACAGAGATGTAAGTCATAACCTTTAGTGATTGCAATATAATTTTAATGCCAAAGAGAGCTACTATTAAAGATAAATAAAAGACAGTCTTCTACCCCCTGTGGAGTCTGAGATGACAAAGGAGAATTATTCACTGGCAAGAATAGTTTCTCATGTAAATTTGGAAATTGAGAGAAGTGATTAATCTGATTCTTCTAGCTTTTTATTGGGAAAATTAGGAAATTTATGAGAAAAGGTAGCACAAACTATTGTTATGTATCTTAAAAAAAATAACCTGACCTCTAGCATTTATAACTGTTTATAAAAAATAAAATATTTTAAATATTTTTTAATATTATGTCTATTTTGAAATATTTGAATAACTTGTTATTGTGGTTGTTTTGAGATAGTTAAAAGGTAGTTTGACTTGTTTTAGTAGACATGAATTTATTTTTTATTTATAATCAAAGCTACCAGAAGCTTTGGCAAAGCCTCCTCACAGGTCAGCATTTTGTGTCAAAGAATTTTGACCAATGGCTCTGTAAAGACAAGCAATGGTTTTTATGTCTATACACAACCTATTAACTAATTCCTTATTACTAAAATGGCAAAGATTTTACAGTAGTCCTGCAATGCAAAGTCTCTCCAAGGAATTAAATTCTTCTGTTACTTCCAAATAAAGAATCTCCCTACTGGGAATAGTTTCTAGTCCATGAAACCAACCGAACCACTGTCAGAGAGCTCTCAGTGGTGCAGGACATAACCATGCCAGGAAATATACTGGTAGTTTGATAATTCAGAGGATCACAGGTTGAAAAGTGGGACTTTGCTGGTTTTGTTTTTTTTTTTTTAACTTTTATATGTGTGTGAGGTAGAATACCAGTCCTCTTGGAAAGATGCAGTCTTGCAAGAGCAAAATTGTTAGATGAATATGAAGAACACACAGGCTCACTGAAATGCTTTTGATTTTTAATTATGAAAGAATGAAGTTAGGCTGGGTCACAAAGGCAAAGAAAAAG
Organism: Florisuga fusca; assembly: GCA_038090715.1. NCBI lineage: Eukaryota > Metazoa > Chordata > Aves > Apodiformes > Trochilidae > Florisuga > Florisuga fusca. The sequence goes on from JAAWXA010000021.1 coordinate 4,107,227, forward strand.
TACACAAAAGATAAGACAAAGTAAAAAGTGATAGAAGGCCAAAGAGAACAGAAGATGATATAGATGGATAAAACATATGTATTACAAAGTTTCCATTCCAGCCTTTTGACAGATAGTATACATTAAACATTCTTGTCCCAAGTGAAAAAGTGAAATTCAGAGTATCCTTATTTGATGTTTTTTCACTATATGTAGCTATAAAAACATCAAATGCAGTTAATACTTCATTTGATGTTTTTAACATTTCAGCAATCACTAAGAAATGTTACATCAAGCTTTATTCATTTTATTACTTTATTAATTTATAAAGGGCATCTTATGACAGAGCTGTGAGGCTGACTGAAAAAAAAAAAAAAGAGACAAAATAAGGTCAATGCCTAAAAAGACTCTTGGGGGGGGAGGGGGAGGAAGGAAAAAAAAGTAAAAATCAACTTCTAAACAATGATATTTTTTCGAAAAATTGGAAGAGCAAAACTAAATAGTATTTGGTCATTCATACTATGAAAGCTTATACTATATCTCTTAAGTGTCCAGAGGATATTGTGGTCATTTTCCAAATAAAATATTTATCTGAAATGCACAGAAACTTAAGGAGAAGAGCTTTGGGTCAAAAAAACTCAAACAACCAAAACTAGCTGGCTCATTTCCACAAATTTTGAAGAAGAAATCCAGTTATTTAAATATCACAAAATAAAGCATGAAAATATGAAACATCCCAAAATTGGTACCTTTGTACTCACATCCACGTATATATACACATATGCATACTGCATGATATTCTGGTATTTAAACTGGAACAATATGTATTGGATGGACGGACCACTTGATGGATAAGGTGCTATCTGGATGGTTGCACTCAAAGAGTAGTGGTCAACAGTTCAACGTCAAAATGCATACCAGTCATGAGTATCATTCCTCAAGGGTCAGTACTTAAGCTGATTCTGTTTAACATCTTAGTGAAATGGACAGTGGAATATTGAGTTCACTCTCAGAAAATTTGCTGATGACACCAAGGTCTGTGGTGAGGTTGACAGATGGGAGGAAAGGGAGGTCACCCAGAGGGACCATGATAAGTTTGAAAGGTGGATTCATGCCAACCTCATGAATCACAGAATCAGCCAGGTTGGAAAGGACCTCTGAGATTATCGAGTCTAATCCTTAATCCATTACCACTGTGGTTCCCAGACCATGGCACTGAGTGCCACATCAGTCTCTTCTTAAAAACCTCCACGGATAGAGAATCCACCACCTCCCTGGGCAGCCCATTTCAATGTCTGATCACCCTTTCTGCAAATAATTTTTTCCTCTTATGTAACCTAAATCTCCCCTAGCAGAGCTTAAGAGTAAGCTCTTGTCTTACTTTTAGTTACTTGGGAGAAGAGACTGAGCCCCGCCTGGCTACACCCTCCTTTCAGGGAGTTGTGGAGAGTGATGGGGTCTGCTCTCAGCCACTCTGTGCCCAGCCTGGAGCTCCCCATGGGGTTGTTGTGGCCAAGTGCAGGACCCGGCACTTGACCGTGTTGAACCTCATCCCATTGGAATCAGCCCAACTCTCCAGTCTGTCCAGGTCCCTCTGCAGAGCCCTCCTGCCTCCCAGCTGATCCACACACCGCCCTCCCCCATTTAGTGTTGTCTGTGAATTTGCTAATGAGGGACTCAATCCCTTCATCTTAATCATTGATGATGATATTAAACAGAACTGGGCCCAACACTGATCCCTGGGGACACCACTCTCTGGGCCCGGCCCTCCAGCAGTTCCTAACCCAGCACAGAGTGCTCCTGGCTGAGCCCTGGGCTGACAGATTTTTCAAGAGAATGTTATGAAGTTCAATAAGGCCAAGTGCAAGGTCCTGCATCTGGGTCAGAGAAATCCCATGCAGGTTGGGTGGAGACTGGATTGAAAATATCTGAAGCAAAAGATTTGGGGGTGTTGACTGATGAACAGCTCAACATGAGCTGGCAATGCGTGCTTGCATCCCAGAGAGCCATCTGTTTCCTGGGCTGCATAAAAAAAGAAAGGTGACCAGCAGGTTGAGGGAGGTGATTCTCCCCCTCCATTCTGCTCTCATGACACCCCACATGGAGCATTGTATCCAGTTCTGGGGCGCTCAACATAAAAAGAACATGCACTTGTTGGACCAAGTCCAGAGGAAGGCAACAAAAATGATCAGAGGGCTGGAGCATCTCTCCAATGGAGACAGGTTGAGAGAGGAGGGATTGTTCAGTCTGGAGAAGAAAAGGCTCCAGGGAGACCTTAAAGAGGCCTTCCAGCACATGAAAGGGACCTAAAGGAAATCTGGAGAGGTACTTTTCACAGGAGCATGTAGTGATAGAACCATGTGCAATGGCTTAAAACTAGAAGAAGGGAGAATTAAATTACTAACTAGGAATAAATTCTTCACTATGAGAGTGGTAAACACTGGAACAGGTTCATCTGGAGAGGCTGTGAAGGCCCCATTCCTGGAGGTGCTTGAGGCCAGGCTGAATCAGTTTATGAGCAATCTGGTCTAGTGGAAGGTGTCCCTGCCCATGCAGGGAAGTTGAACAAGATGATCTTTAAGGTTCCTTCCAACGCAAAAAATTCTATGATTCCATAAAAGGACACAGTGATCTGAGATGTCAAAAATTCTTCAAGTCAATGACAAATTATATCAGGAAGTCAAAAATGCAGAAACCCAAAGGCAAATTCTTTCCAGTCGGAAGCTTTGGACTTACCCATTATGACATGCTCTTTAATTAGGAGTCCTGGAGAAAGTTGCCCTTCTTTGTCCCCTCATCCGTACCATACTATTTTGTATCCACCAGTAGGTCCAGCAACACTCTGTTTGAGGGGTGCTGCACTATAGCTCTTTCACCAGGTAATTGAGGACCCTACCATGCATGTGCCCTAGCTGGAAAAGTGCAGGTTGGACAGGCAAACAGATGAGGTGATCTGGTAAGGGGACAGGCACACTGCAGTGCTATAAGATGTGTGTAGGCTCAGCATTAAGCTGAGCACAGGCATCTGCAGTAAAGCTTACTAGCCATGAGATGACAGTTCCATGAATGATGTAACAATATCTGAACTGAGAGAAGAAAGAGTTCTTTTCCAGAAAGCTTGAAGTCTGCCTAGATAAAAATGCCTGGCAGCCAGACATCTGTTTGGTTTATTTAACTAATGTATGTATAGTAATGTATTTTTTGATATGTACATTTCAGCACAATAGAGTGCGAAAACGTATTTTACATATGTCTAGATGGTTGCAGACAAAGAAAAACTCCACACTTATTAAATATTCGAGTGATCATAAAAGAATTAAAGGAAGAATTATAGTAAAATTATGTCTTTACAAGCACAGTGATCTAAAAAACACCAATACTGATGTAACCCAACACTTAAGTTTATAGTTATACTCTTAAAAACAGCCCCACACCAAGTATTTAATTTAACATTTTTCTCAGAATAGTGATTGTAAAAACATCATTTTAAGATATCCTTACCTTTGAGGTTTTTACTCTTAATCATGGTCTTAAAAACATCAAATAAGAGCTAATTCTTTATTTGCAGATATTAAAAATTGCTATAAGCATAAAAATGTAATTTAGGGATGATTTGTTGTTTGACCATTTTTTTTCTTTTAAACATCTGTGGTTTTTTTCCTTCTTTAAAACACAGTGCAAAAACTCTTTTAATGAAATTTCAAAGTTCTTAAATTCACAAGCAAATTTCTATGTGCACCAAGGTTTAAAAAGACGGCAGTAATTTTGAATGTCTCCTTTAATGTCCATGGTGAAAAATGGTAGAGAAATGCCCATCAAACTGAACTCCCATGTCTGGAAATTTAATATCATTAATGCTTTTTAATTGGGGCTTCAATACAACAAAGGCCTTGAAGTGATTCAATGTTTTTGAAAATCTTAATTTAGACATAAACTATGGGGATCAAGATCCAGCTCCTTTCTGTGAAAAGGAAATGTTGAATCTCTCCCTTTTTGGTTCACCCAAGTCCCTGTGTTGTAAGTAAAGGAGAAGCTGGAGAGGGAGTGAACCCAGGTGCAACACTGATCAATTGCAAGAGCCCAAATTACAATTGAATCCACCCTCTGCTGCTAGATGCACTCAGAACAAGTCTGGGCCTTTCTGCAACCCTTGGGATAGACATCCACTCAAAGGCAGGAAACAAGGTCAGAAGCACATGGCTGAAAAGTGGCTGTCCAGAGAGGGCCAGTGCCTTAATGTACCATGGGACCTGGGGTCCTGCAACCTGACTTTGAGGGCAACTTGTGGCAAGGAATCACTTAAGATGGTTTGTGCCAACAGTACAAACTGTAAATGGACTTGATACATACAGAGGTTTGATATTCTATTCACATACATGCAGCCACTCTTAGGCAAGAAAAGTGAAATTTCTTTAATTAGGAGTTTTAAATTAATTACTTTTTCTATTTTCTTATGTAACTTTTATGTTCACAGTGGTATACTTGAACTAATTCATGATTTGGAAAATTACAATTGGATTTCTGTAATATTATATTTTGGACCCACATGCACACCAAAAATTCAGTATGGTTCATATTCCAACAATGAATACTAAGGACAATAACAGTGATTATGTCACTTTTTAGAAAGCATTACCAAACATTTAGGACTCGGGGTTCATCAGAATTTAAATAAAAGCCATCACAAGTCTAATCAAAATTACAGCATTAATTAATGTAACTCTTATTCACATAATGTAAATCTTATTAAAATCATATTAGGATTGTGCTGATGACATGGTTTAAGAATTAATTTCAAAAAGAAAAGTTTATGCTGATTCTGTTTACCATATACACTGAGGTGCTCTAAGAATAATTTCTTCAAATTGCACAGATTTCTGCCAAAATACTTACGGAGAACATCAAAGCTATCTCTGTGAAGTTATATCACAAGCTGCTAAAATGGGGCTTTAAACAACTTGTTGTATTAGACAAGTCTCTGAAGCCCAATCTGACTTAACTCTCTGTTGGTTCTTTCTTTGCAAGTACATGAGGTTGAAAAGTACACCCTGAAAGGCATATCTTAAATGAAGGCAAATGTTCCATTGTGTGAAGTGGGTAAACTGAATTACTGAAGAAGTGAAAAAAAAGTAGAAAAGGGTGGAAAATTCAGGAAAGATGAGAGGAAAACAAATAACTGTGGCCCAGAATAGGAAAAGAAGTACATATGTAGCGAAACAAAAGAAAAATGCCTATTCAAATTCAGTACAGAAAGCCATCCACTGCCCTCAAGTGGTAGAGCCATAGCTTCTAAGGTTGAAGGCACTTTTGGTTTTAATACAGAGATAAGGAGGAAAGATAGGAAGAAAATTGGAGAATGGAGAAATCTGTACTGCCATGTATGGTCCTTATTCATCCTGTTCTTAGGAATGTTGATGAACACTAAATACATGGGATTTCAGGTGACTTCTAAGTCTAAATTAATTTATATGTTCAAGAACCCTACTTCATCTTTGGCATTATTGGTTTAAAGGTGTTTTGTGAATGTGGCAAAACTTGTTCAAAACTAAAAATAGAGTTTGATAGACTAAAGACTGGAACCAACAGGGTTTATTTGAAATGCAAATGAAGACTTGCCACCCAGAAATGTATGTTACATTTGACATTTGTCTCTAATCAGAAATCCATAAGAATAATGTAGTTTGATACCAATAGCCTCATTAAGCAAGATTTCCCTTAATACCCTTTCTGATTGTAATCTCTTCATTATACTTTTTTTTTTCTCATTGCTTCTGGCCCTACTCATCATTATCAAGATACTGAGATCTTCAGTGGTGTTTCTAATACATATTTTACATGGAATAGGCCATTTTAGATGGGAATTAATAGCACTAATGCTCAGGTGTTTTTTAACTGTAAGATTTTCTTATCCTGACTATATTTATATTAGGAGCTGCAGGTATTCTGCTTCACATTAGTAGAGTTCTCTAGGTTGGGTGACAAGTGAAAACGAGCTTGATGGTTTCATCCTAGTTCCCATTTAAGCACATGGTAAAACAATGGCAACATTTTACATGGTTGGCAGTTTCTGCTTAGAAGAGTTTGGGGACTGAAATAGTGGAGTTGTGGGAGGTCAAGATTGAGGTGCTTTGGCTGAGCTACGCAAGAGGTGCTTGCACATACTTCTCCTGACCATTAGTCAAAGACCAGGACACCTCATTCACAAACAGTAAATGGACACACTATTTGGAGATACAAAACAGTGGTTGCTATAAATCTTGTCCTGATTTCCTCTAAGTACAATGCATCCCCTAAAAAAATGGGATATGTTTTAGGAAAATAACAGGTTACGCTGCGGAAAATGACAGTGTCCCAAAGGCAGTGTGTAACAAGAGGTTTCCATTTCAGTTAGGGATCAAGTTCCATTTATTTTCCTTTCTCATAACCACAGTAGGCATAAACCATAGAGCTGATCCAGAGGTTCCTCCATAAAGTGCTGCCAGTTACCAATTTTCAATAAATCACCATTAAATTGTCCCATAATTTTTCTTTCCCAGCATGCTGATTATCCTGATGTGTTTTCTGTGATTAGAGGAAGAGTTGATCTTTGAACTCCTTCAGCCCTAAGTTGAAGGGGCCCTCCTGAAATGTAAGGAGAAACTCTGCTTTCATGGAGTGAAAAAAAAAGTAGATATGTAGCTTTTTTTCCTCTTCTCTGAGATAGGCTTTTTGATATAAGCTGACAAGCAGTTAAAAGGGACAGGCAGCTGAACTCCACCTCAGCAGGGAGAAAAAGATGGAGAGATCCAGAGAGCTCACTTACTAAATGTTGTGGACTTGTGAGGTTTTTTACCATTAAATGACTCTGGAATTTACAACCATGTTGCTGTCCCTACCTAATATGCTTCAAGATCTCTGTCCACCATAATCTAGCACCAGCTGCAAGAAAGGAGAAAGTCAGCAACTGTACTGCAGGCAAACCAAAATCACATTAATATTTCTGCAAACAAGTGACCACAATTTTTATAAATATAACACACATCCCACCCAACCACATTTTCCACTGACTAGAATCAAAAAGTGATTTCCAGATCCAGTTGTCTCTAACACAAAGTCCAGTTCACAGAGGAAAACTAAAAATAAATTAAAATAATTTAGTGTCCCAGAATCTTACATCTTCTTTCTTTCAGACCTGGGTTTTAGATTAGGTAACGTGCTTTTCCTGGTCTGTCTCAACTGGTGACTGCAGGGAAATTTCACCTTCACAGGAAGGAAGGAAGGAAGGAAGAGAAGAAGGAAAAGAAGAAGGAAGGAAGGAAGGAGAAAAGGAAGGAAGGAAGGAAGGAAATAATCATTGCATTTTTTACTGACTAGCAAGCAGTTCTCCAACATCTACAGATGCTCTCCATGCAAATGTGTACCCTTAAGAGGTAAAGAAAAAGAACTATGGAGTGGCCATTAGCTACAGTTTTATTGATGCACCTGAGTCACACAAAAATATGCATCTGAACTGAATCTCCCATGAGATATTATAATGTCAATTTTAATAAAAATATTGAGAAATTTCAGATTAAATACTTTGCTGGAAAGTCACTGTTTTCAAAGATTTTTTTTTTTTTAATTTAGGAAGTATTACCTATTTTGCCATTTGGAGAGGAGAGGCTAGCAGGAAAATCCTCTCATTTTTTGGCCTCATTCTAGTATCTAGAGAAATTTTTTATATGGCAAGCTAACAGGTTTATTTGTGCATAAGTGTTTTATTTAATCACTGCAAAATAATTTACCAAGGTTAGGAATGATGGCTATGAATCACATCACTACTGATTATGCAGCATTTTGGAAGATTGGTCTATTCTTCTAGTAAGCATCTGTATCTAACATTAGGTTTAATGGAACCTAAATTTGTGCATCAAGTGGAGAAGAAAGCCTTCTGGGTGGTTACAGATGGATGACCTTGAGCCTTGTGACTCACAATGCAATCTGCATGCAGGAATATTAGACAATATCTGTCAGCATCTGTCAGGTCTGATTGTTTAAACATTACTTTGTTACCCACTCCTCCCCCCATACTACCTGATTTCAAATTAAATATTAAACTGACCTTTCAAAGAGGAACTACTGGAAAATTTAAATAATTTTTATTGTGCTTCTTTTTACAATTAAAAAATTATAATGAGAAAAATTAATCCGGCTGTAACTTAACTGGATTCCTGAGCACTGTGTCAGGAACAATTTTTACCAGAATAATTAGAACGTGCAGACCAGATTTATCTTCACTGAAAATATAATAAGTAATCACCTTGAGTCAGGTCTCCTGTAATATCAGTTAAATTCCCATTGCAATAACTGCAATGGAAGTTGCGTCAATGTAGCAGAAGAATATTTGACATACACATAAAACATAGATAAATGGATTTTTTGTCAGGTAAAGGTATTTACAATGTCAGAACTATAAAAAAAATAAAATAAAAAAAATGTAGTCAGTTGTGATTGACATTGCCAGTAGGAGAGGAAACATGCAAGTTTTGACATTTGAGTAGCCTGCTAAATAAGTCTTTCTCAGTTCTTTAGACTTCAGGGTTATTTTATTTATTTTATCTTTCTTTTTTTTTTCACCTTGGGATGAGCCAGTTCATTCTCATTTTATCTCCCATTAATCCTTTGTTGATTTCAATTAGCCCTACCGGTACCTCTGGACAGCAACAAGTAATGGCCCATACTATCCAGTAACCCATCTAGTGAAAAGGTATCCTTAAGGAGAAAATGAGGTACCACTGCTGAGCTAGCCTGGCTGGAGGAGATCTTCAGCAGGGCCCTACGGTTGGATACAAGCTCAGAAGGTTTTTTCCCTAGCACACTATGGGAACCACTTTATTCTACCAGTTCTGCTGTCTTCACTGCTGTCTGTCACTTCTGCTCCTAGAGAGTATCCTTGCTGATTAAATGACTAGTTAAATGATAAATGGACCTGAGCAAATAATTTATAATAGATAATTTACCTGACAGATATCCTCTCCTCTTTTCTGGATTTTCCATGAACAATTCAAAATTTTCTTATTATTTATATATTATTCAAAAATTTATGCTCTGTAGTTTCTACAAATAATTGCAGTCTAGATTCCTGTAGAATATAATTTTTCATAAAATTGATTTTGAAAATAGCTCATGCTTAGTGATTTTTCCCTTGTGTAGATTAACACACAGAAAGTCACATCCAACATTAACATTCTTTCATGTGGACTTAACATTTCCTATTTGTCTATCAGTTCTTCCTAATAATTTAATTCATTGAAATGTTGGCAAAAGAGACTTGAAATTGGCATTGAGTTTTAATGTTTATCCTGAGGTTTATTTTTTTATACAAAGTAATATTGAAAAAATTTTTTCATATGATGGACCTCATAATATGTTAACTATTCAAAAATAAGAAATATTTTTGAAATGACATTCATTAATTTATATGAAAATGTGGTTTATTATGTAATGTTTCTGATTTTAAAATATTTGTTAATCTTTGGCCATATAGTTCCTCCTCTTCCTTACCTACTACTGTGCCTTGGGAGACGGGCGTGTCATAGAATATATATTAACATTCTCCAAATTTGCTTGAGACCATAGGGGTCACCATATTATTGAATTCTAACTAATAAATTTTATTTCAATGAGCACATAATATTAGTGCTTGTGTCTATTCCAAATCTAATTCTCCCTGATTACCCTATGGAAAAGTTTGGTCTGCTTTTGGCTGGTTGTCATGATGGATCCAAAGGCAACCATCATTTGAAAAAAACCTTCTGTAATCAGTAAAATACACTTTCCCAAATTATATTGTCTGTATGTGTTTATTTAACATTCTACTTAATTTAAAAAGCATGTCTGCAAGTCCCAGCCATGTGGACTAGGTCTGCTAGTAGAGAGGATATACAACAGCATAGACATCAGATTGCAACTTGTGGTGCTTGCAAATTGTTATTCATGTGCATGAAGCCCACTCCATGTTTCAAAAAGTACATTTTTTCATGCATCTCAAAGTGTCTATGAGAAGGCATTTTAGTACCAAAGTTTAGAGCTGTAATTTAATCTGTGACCCTGCCATGAGTTCTGCACAGGAAGGCAAGAACCAATTGGGCTCCACTGGAGCCCCTACCTCTGAAGCTCATGGCAGGATCAGGCTGTAGCTTTTAACAGCCTGAGATAGAGTCTGTGTCTTCTATATTTTGTGGTTACCTTGTACATTTTGACTGCTAGGGGAAATAAATATTAAATGGCTGTACGTACATACTGGCTATAGGAAAGTGACAAGGATGATCTGGTCTGTATATGATAGCTGTACTCACACAGAATGTATATCGGTTTTCATTACAATATTTGTGTTGTACCCAGAAGGAAAAAAAAAAAAAAGTTTCTGAGATCCAGACATTCTGAGTTATAGATTTGAAAAACAAGCTGATGTTATGACAGTTTTGAAATGGGCTTGCTTTTGCCAGCCAGTTATGTGCTTTAAAGGGCCTTTAGTTGATTTATGCAGTTTTTGCCCCAAAACTGCTGTATTGTATTACTTCAATATTTTATCCCTAACCATTTAAAGAAGGTTTGATCTTACATCAATAGTACTCCAAAAATATTAAAATCAAAGGGATATATTTTCAAAGAATCTATGCAAAACAAACCCTATATTTCTCCTGATTTTGAAGATTTAAAAATAAAAAAAAATTCTATCTGTAGCACAAGCTCCACAAGTTATGGTAGCTGCTGCATATTCTAAGAGCTCAGAAGGAAAAAAGAGTTTCTTTAAATGTAAACTGCTGAAGTCTTGGATCTTTCATGACAAAATAGCTTCTGGTCACAGACAAAAAGCAAAAATGAGGATTAGCAGAATTCAGAAGTGTTACCACTTATTTTTTTTTAGTGCATTCATGTTAACTGCCACTACTTCGAGCGAGTAAACAGAAAGCTTTTCTCTGCAGTGGGACCCTTAAAAGTACAATTCAATATTTTTTAGTAGCTTTTTGGTATATGCCTCAGTTCTTTTCTTCTCTTTACTTAGCTATGTGTTACACAAGACTTTTATGAGTTCAATATGTACAGTATCTGTTGACACTTCGTATATAAACAAAAATGATTTGGTTTAGAAGCAGGGGAATTAAAGTACCCATAATGAAAACCAATTGTTCTAAATGCTGTCAGTTTGGACTGTGTAAAGAATTTCAGGGGCTGACCCTCTCAAATGCAGAGAAGCTTCACTTTTTTATTGACATCACTCTTTTACAGAAGCAAATACAGATGAAATAATGCTTACTATTTTTAAATATATCTTTGAGTTCCCAATTCTGAGGCTGTTCCACGGTTCATGAAAGTGTTATTATTTCCTTCTTCAGCTCTGGAGAAGATAAAGTAGAGCTAATTCGCCATTTTTAGTCACTAATATAAGGATCTGAAGTATGATAGCAATTTTACTACATGCTTTGAGCATGAACAGCCTACATCATGCATGACTCTTGTCTTTTGCCCAATTCACATACATTACGTCTGTATCAATTTAGTACAATTCTTACAGTGAATCCATTTAACTCGCAACAAAGTTTCCATTCATTGATCCATTATTGCTCTAAATATTGAGATGAGGAAAAAACAATTAGAAGAACAAAGTCTATAGGGTAACTAATTTCTCTCCATTAACAGTTCATGACTGTTCCATAGCCTTCTATAACAATAAAAAGCACGTAATTTACAATGGAGATACTTACTTCAAGTAAATTGTTATGGCAGTTGAGAACTATATTCTCTAACTAAAAATTCGTTTCAGTTCCATTCAGTTGTCTTGAAACATGAGCTTGAGGCCTTCTTAATTCGGTATCCACGGTTCAATGAAAAATATCCAAAGCTCCCTCATTTAGATCCCTTTAAATGGGGCACAGGTGGTCCCTCCTCCTGCTGCTGTTCAAGCAAGTTGTTTTGTCACTCTCCTTTCCTGTGGCAGTAAAAGTTTTTTAATTAAGGCTAGTGGAAAAGTTCACACGGTTCTGGCTACTGTATCATGATGATTTTCCTTGGTTATAGTCATTAGTTACCCTTGAATCTTACTTCCAGAGGTTTCTATTGAAAAGTGTTGCATAAACTTAAAACCAAACAAAAATCCAACCAATGATTCTCTCATCTTGCCATATGATCTTGAGAGGTTAAGACTCATGATGATGCAAATTGATTTTCTCTGTGGATTTCAGGATGGTTAAAATAAAACCTTTTGGAAAGGTAGAAGTTGCATGCAAAATTAAAACCCAAATTATCTAAATCTATGCCGTCTGTTGTTCTTAAGTAGTGCGTTCAGATCCTCCTGTCAGGAAAAAAAGAGATAACTATGTACATATAGAAAGTAAATGAGAAGCAAATGAGAACAACAGCGAAGCCAAGAAATATGGCTTGTGCAACTGTTAATTTTGAAAGATTGCGTCACTTAGGAAGAATGAAATAAGATAATTTTTTTGCAATACTCTTCATGTCTGATCCTCAATAGGATTTCTTAATGGCAAATACCAGCAAGAATTCTTCCACTCTTTACAACAGGCATAAACGTACAGAGATTAATTGTTCAGCAGTAGGAAAAGTCAGTAGTGGAACCAGAGCAAGAACCCAGAGTTTTTAGTGCTAAAATCCAGACTTTATAATCTTGCAGATTATATATGTCTTCTCGCACATGGCATTCAAGAGAGATATATTCACACTGAGAATTACTGTTCTCATTCTCTTTCAGATGCAGCTTGCATGAGAGCCAATGCATCCACAGTCTACTAAGGTACAGTTATGCTCTAAATATCTCTTGGAGGAATGAATGTAGTGCATTTCCTTCCATGTGTGTTTGGTATGTTCTTATAATTTTAACACAAGTATTTGAGCTTCTCTGAGGATGAACATCTGGTTTCTCCCTTTTCCAAAAAACATGGTATAAGTCTTGTAGCAGAGATGCAAAGTTTTATTGAGTGGTTGGCATAAGGTTGGTGTCTCGAGAAACATGTACTGAATTCCTGTCTACAAGACATAAATGGGAATGATATACCGTGGATAGACATTGATGTACTGGATACTTCACACCCTTGTATGTCTATTTGTTTCAGTGTAAAATTCCCTTTTATTTTGACCATTCAGCTCATTTAGCTGCCTAAACTATGGAGAACAGATTATGTCACCCATTAAGAAGCTCTTGTGAGCTGGAGCAGGTGTGCAGTATCCTCAGTTCATGGTGAAATTAATGGGAAATGAGGATACTTGTACCTTCAGAAATTTATGAGTGTTATGTAGTTTAGCAAAACTGGATAAGATCCCAGTTCACAGATGCTCCTACCACTTCTTGGACATACTTCCTAGATTTTTTTTTCATGCTGAAACACAGTGGTCTTGTTCCTAAGTAAAACACAAGTACAATAATTAGTTTTTTTAATAAGGTAAAACATTAACCACGCAAACCAAGCCAGAAATTTAATGACAGTAATAACTTTTATCATTCAGTCAGTTAATTGTGCACTTTTGTCTTACTTCTTATCATCTTCGGGGTGTTTTGTGAACATCAATCACAATTCCAAGTCTAAACATCATTTAAATAAGTGGAGTTCTGTCTCTGGAGGTTGCATATATATGTTTCAGAGCTACAGACTCTTGTTTTTCTTGCTGACAGTATTCCTGTTTTAAATGCCATGATTCTAATGATCTTCCTGGTTTCTGAGAGGTGTTCTGGAAAATGGTGATAGACATGGAGGTGCCAAGCTATCCTGCAACATACACAAAGAATATGTATTTGATAACATGACTTGGTTCCACAAACAGCATGAAGAGTTAGTGACTAGTTTCCTGTTGGACCTCTTACTAGAGTTTACATGTTGAATTAAAGCACACATGCACTTGCTTTTCTGTGGAGCACACCATGTCGATGTTGCACAAAATCAGTCCCGTGTTTGAAACCTGAGATGAGCACTTCTTCCCTTGCCAAGAATTCACTGCAGCTACTGCACAGAGCTGTGGGCCTCTGCTGCTATAAATGGCAACCTGCTACGGAGCTGACTGATTGCCAGGTCTGCACTCACAGCTGATTCGAGGAACCTGAAAGGCCACAGAACTGGAATCTCTAAAGCAATTCACCTGTAGTTTTGATTTCTGACTATTTACTGTCCGACTTGTTGGCTGACAGTCTTGCTGGACTGCAAGGGTTTAGTAGGCATAATCAAGGAGCAGAGAAGGTAAAGACAGAGTGGTGAGGGTCACTGGCCCATCAGCTCTGTGATGCAGTCCCACCTGCTCTTCCCAGCTTCTGCAGCTCTCCAGTAAATCTGTGCTAATGATTCCTTCTCTCACCCTTTCTCAGCATCAGATCATTTGTCCTGTACTGGTAGACTCTTCTCTCCCTGTTCATCTTACATTACCAACTTATTTGTTTTCTGACTACAGTCTAGTTTCTGACTGTGTTTTAACTTAGCCCTTTGGTTTGAGATGACTCTTCATAACTCAAATGGTTTTCTTGATTCTGTTGTTAGTATCACTCACTTCTCTAGTGCTCTGGGCTTGTTGTAAGCTACAGCCTATGTTCTGGTTATTTCCTGTAACATCAAATATTCTCCACATCCTCTAAGGGAGGAGATCATTGTGACCATCATTGCTTCATCTTCTCACCCCCAAAAATCTAGGTTTGATATTAAGATGTCTTTTCCAAATATAAGATTAAGCAATTTTTGGAATGAAATAAACATCATAAAGGGTTTCTAGACAAGGTTATAGACAGTACTAATTCTAGTCACTCTTGTTTTCCCCACAGCACAGAGAAATGCACTACCTGTCTTGCAGAGGTCACCCCCATTCCAACATTTCAGTGATTGCTTTCAATATTTTAGGCTTAACCTCATAAATGAGGGCACATCCTTCTACATCATTAAGCAGTAATGAAGAAGAGAGACAGTGGTGTATGAATGGTATCACAAAATTGCTCGATCATCTAAAACTGAAACAAATACAAATAAACATATCCATAACACTCACTTTTCTTTTCTGCATGGTAAAATTTTGCTGTTGCTTCTCATACACTTATTAGGACATCAGTTTTGTGGGTTTTTTTCCATGCAACTCTTTTTTAGGAAGGAAAGATGGTCTAGCAATTGTTAAGGCACAAGAAAAGGCATAGAAAAGAATCTGGTTTCTACATTGCTCCATATAATTTCTCTATGAATGAACAGTTCTGTACGAACCCCTTCTGTCAAACCTTGGATCTTTCTGGATCTGTGTCAGCTATGGTCTAGAAGCCATGTAGCTGTGTTTGCACTCAACTTGAACAAACATGCCCTTCTGTAGGCATCATGCTAACACAACATGCCTTCTGGAACAGAGTTAGTTTGTATTGTTTAGCCACAATAGTGTGCCCATGTCCTTAGAGTTGTTTTCTGCGTTTAATCACAGAAATGTGTCCTGCATCATAGTTACTGAATTCTGAGACCTTAGAAGTTCCAGAATACCTTGAAACAATCTGAGCCTGACTTCAAAAATGATGATCATTCAACAGGAGAGAAGAATGAAACAGAAAAGTGTGGTCTGCAGAACACTATTCAATCAGATTTTATATAGGAGCAGAGCAAACAATACATATTTTAATGAAATAAGGTTAATTAAGATTTATAAAATATGTGTGTATTGTATCTTCATAATGAAATGTTATTAAAAATTATCATGATTTCTATGTACACATATCTGTTTTTCCCCTTCTTAGAAACAAAGAAAAGAGTTTGTTTTCATTTGTATCTGCTGTTTTATTCATCTGAGTTATTTGTAATTGTGAACAGGATCCAGAATAATAATTTTGCTATCTCCCAGTTGATTATGTTAGAAAGGAATCTTTTCTTGTCTTTAATTGCATATATACACAGTGTATAAACAATTCTGTCTACAAGTTTCATTTAATTAAAAACACAGTACACAAAATATGGATAAATATTTCCGCCAAAAGCCAGAAATCTTTGTTTTCCTGGGCAGAACAGGAATGGATTCTGTGTCTAAAAACCTTCAGTTTTTAGAACAATATAATTTGGCTCTAGCCACAGAAATATTCCTGAAAACAAAAGCAGACATCTCACTCCTGTTGTGTAACAAGCTAGATAAAACTGGAAAGATAAATATTAATAGCCCAAAGCAGAGGCATCTCCAGCAGGTTGTCCCTGGCCACCTAAGGTGAGGTGGTCTCCACAAGCAGGGAGATGCTAATGGCTGTACCACCTGGTACTGGTGCGATTAGACAACTCCCAGCATCCCTCAGGATTAGCCATAATGTACTGTGCTGTGCTTTTTGTTCATCAAACAGCAGCTGCTAAGAGATGTAGCCTTCAGGAGAATACAGCTGTCTCCACCTGTTACATTTCACATCTACGTGTACTTTGTTGCCTAGGCATGTTGTATCTTTGCTGTAGTTTATGAATTCTCTCTCCCAAACCCTAAGCAGAATGCTTTGTATCCATTTGTGTTTGGGTCTGCAAAGCATCTTTATATCAAATTTTACTTTTAAAATAAACAGTACCAAAAATGTGATTGTGTGTAAAGGAGAAACAACAATTTTCTTTCACTGCAGTTCTTTCTTTCCTCATTTGACAACGGTATGTTACAATTACATGGAGACAATTCACTGAGTTCTCTGTAATGTCTTTCTTGATAGTTTATCTTCATTTCTGTTTACTATAGCCAGTCACAGGTTTAAAGGTTTATTTAATATGCAAACCATTTTGACGTGGCGTAATGAAACAACTCATACAACTACATGTAATATCCTAAAAGAATCCTAAAATTAAATTGGACCGCTGCTAAAAGATGTAATGCAGAAGCATAAAATATGTATGAAATTATGTAAATACACTGGAAAACGTCTTCCAGCTAAACTTGTCCACCAGTTTTCTGAAGGCTTGCCAAACTTGAAATAAAAGCCACATTGAGGAGAATGTTTGGACATCTGGATACCTTTCCTTTAAATTCCAGGAAAATATTCTGTATCTAGTTTGAACTACAGCTACCTAAGTCGCTATTTCCACTACAGTCAAAATAGTTATTCTTTGTAATTTCCTGTTTGTCATATTACTTCTCTTCAACCGGCTGATCAAAGATACTCTCAATAATTTTGTAACTGTTTTTCCTGCCTAATTTTCTCGTTAGTGTTTTAACAGGCTCAATATTGTAAGCCAATTTTTTTCTTTGACCTGTTCAAGCTTTCAATCTTCAAACTTTGGACTTCATTCCACTGATAGTGCTGTACAATTTATTAAAATGAATTGAACACTGCAAAAATTATTAACAAAGTTCAGCGGTTCACCAAATTTAATGCTGAAAATTATTTTTGCAGTCATGTCCATGTCACAGGAAATTCCTTGAATACTGAATCTATCTCAGGCAATTTTAACCAGTAATAAAGCTAGCAAGCAGGCCTTACACCATTCTGTGGCAGTTCTGTTGTCAAGGTTTATACAGGTTGATGAAAAAAATGAAAAAATGAACCACTTTAATTTAGCTTAATCACTCAACAAATACTTCATCCTATTGCAGTTTTACTAAAAACTTTCCAGACTGAGCTTAGGCTTTGTTAACCTTTACTTCATACTTGTTATGGCAGTCTGGTAGTTCGGTATTCTTATTACAGGGGGTCATAGAATTTTCTTAAGTTCTGTACTTATTACAAGTCAGTTATCACACCTACTGAACATCAGTGAAAAATAATGGTAAGAACATGAAGATTAATGTGTTTTTACCCCTCCTACACTGCTTTCCTACATATCAAAACATGTCAGCAAGAAATGAACTCAAAATTCATCATTAAAGTTTCACACAGTTTAAAGATAATAAAGATAATACAGAAAGTAGTTATGTTAGCTACCAGTGCCCCCTGTGATCAGTTTTTTTCTGACAGATCAGGTTCAGATTCTCATTTTAGGAGTTTTCTTCTAAGTATAGGATGTAAATCTATCATGAAATTTGTGAAATACTGTTAAATTTTATTCTGGGTAGAAACATCATCTCAAAGTGGAGTAGAATTTATTGACAAATTTGTTAGTTTATATTAACCTTTCATACACCACTCTATGAGATAGAAGACAGTGTAGGTCATCATATTTAAAAGTAATTTATTAAATTTTCTTTTAATTAAAAATAATATGATAATAAAGCATCATCTTGCCTCCAAACTCAAAGATCTATATCAAAAACTAAATTTGGAAAGGTCTTTACTCTAGTGGGCCTGCATTTCATGCACAAAAACATATTTGAATGCCATTTGCTAGCAATGTGTATGCATGTTATGTAGCTCATGTCTATCCCAGTGAAAATCTAAAGATCAGGCTCAGAAGTCCAAACTGATGAGTGAGCACTACCCATGGAAGAAGTCATTTTGACATAAGCTGTGTTTCTTTGGGTATATTTTTACTGCTCAAACAGGGCCTCATAAGATGCTGGTAAGGGTCTTTATTTCACTGTACTGGATCTTCTGAGGGACTGTGGAACTGCTTCTGGAGTCCATATATCTACCTAACCCCGGTGTGTCCCAGCCCTCCAAGAACAACTCTCTTGGGTGAGGAAGTTCAGTGATGTGGATATACTTGTTCTAATTGTGTGACTCTCACTTACCCAATGTGAGAATGACAGGAAATGGCTCAGTCTGGACATAACCTTTGCTAGACAAACACTATCTATAATTCATGTACAGTATACACTACAGGACTACAATGTGATTTTTCACTGAAAGAAGTTATTTTTCACTGAAAATGTAACACAGCAAAATACATGAAGAATTTTGAACACTAAAGATCTCTTTTATGACATGCACAGCTTTTGATTGCCTTGATTCACCTGAATAAAGGAGGAGCTGATATCTCTTTTATTTCATACATTATATTTGAAGCTGTAGTCTGCAGCAGTTAGCAACTATGTACAAATTTTCTTTTTAGTTAGAAATTATCTTTTTAGAAATTATTATCAGGTGATGGAAAAAAAAGAAATTACTTCTGGGTAAGAGAGTTGTCTGACCTGCCAATTAACAGAGAAAATTGGGTGAGATGTACAGCAAGTAAACTAATTACCTGAATGACTAGTTGGCACTCGACAAAATAGCGTGTCACGTTCTTAGGAAGCCCAATACTGTCAGTTAGGCTGAAGGCATTTAAAAGAAAGAAGAAAAGAAATAAAACCAGTAAATTTAAGGAGAAGCAGAGATGAAGCAGAGCAGGGAAAAATTTGCTGAAGAGGAATACCATTTTTCTTCTCTTGCCTTCATTTTAGCATAAAGAAAGAAGAATGTCTTGTGTAATTCTGGTAGATCTGCAGTATCAAAAATGCACACTATGTGTGAAAAAAAAAACAACAAAAAAACCCCATGCAATACTTAATGCAGCTAAAACCACTTGAGTCAGGGTTCTTTTAGTGGCATTACCTGAGTCACACTGTATGCATAGCTTTTTTCATCTTGCTCTCCTGTTGCCTATATTGGTTGAAAGACAGGGAGGACATAGGTTGTATGAGTGGAATGAACTAAAATTTAAAATCTTAATCTGTGGCATTGCTATAGAGTTGATCTTTCTGTAGTCTCTATATCTGTCAGGCTGGTCACTGAAAAATGTTTATTCTGATGTCATGAAATAAAGTCAGTGCTGGAGTGCTTGGTTAATGCTCATAGAATTTCATTAAAGCCCATCTGTATCTGTGGATCATCAGGATTTTATTCTTACAGAAACAGATGAAAATGTGTTAATTTTCACAGAGCAAGTGATATATTGATCAAAATCACCACCTTGTGTCCACAGTAGCAAGATTAAGCAATTATATTTAAAACAAATTCAAAGCACATCAAAAACTAAAACTCGAAGTATCTTATTGGGTCAAAGTAGGGCCAAAGAGCTTTGCTTCCATGGTCACTTGTTTACTGATTATGGCAGCTGGTGCTTTTCTCCGTGTTCTCTTCAAAGCCTGGAGGTATGTGCCTTCTCCCTTTCCAAATGCTGCTCAGCTTGAAAAGCAGCAGAGTTGATCCCTAAGAATTTCCTCCACAAACTTTTACATATGTGCTCAAGAGGAAAGACCAAAAGATAAAGAGAGCAAAAGGACTCTAAATCCTGCAGAGGCTAAGCTGTTCTGCAGAAGGTGCCTCCATGATGGCCTCAGGTTACCTAGAATGGCAGCCCCAACATCAACAAGGTGGCAACCATGTACCAGGATGTGTTCCTGATTGCCAGTCTTGTTTTTTTTTTTTTTTTTTTTTTTTTTTTTTTTTTTTTTTTTTTTTTTTAAGTTTTAGGGTTGGCTTTTTTTTTTTCATCCTTTTCCATTATGTTTCAGAGATTTGTTCCAGACTAGTAGCCTATGGGCTGGGGAGATGAGAATTCAGTCAGATATAGAGCACACAAAAAAGTGTGACAAATTGCAATGACAAGGTTATGTTAGTAGCTTATGATGTAGTGAAATGAAATCCTGAACCAGGGAACGCAGACAGTGGTGTGCTATGTGCTATAGGCATCCAAGTTTGGAGAGGGGGGGAGAGGCTGCAATAGGGGTAGGAGCACTGAGCCAGTGAAATCTCCATTGCCATTACAGTCAGCCTGTAACACACTGCTCATCAACAAATTAAGTCATTTTTCTTGCACGCAATATCAAGAAGTAGAGTGATGCAGCTGGTATTTAAACATCATGAAATATGTTATTAGACACGCACAGCTGGAAGTAAAGAAATACAATGTTTTGGTCAGAAGCTTTCAAGCCTGCTGGCTGAAACATTTAACATTTTACTTCCATCTGCGTATGTCTTACAGAACTGGCTTGAACTTAACACTTCACACTGGAGCAACAAGGAACTTTGGGGAAAAATTTTTTAAAACATTCTTTCCTCACCACTGGGCTATTTTGTCCCTGTATATAGTAATCATGAAAGGACATAGCATAATCTTTGCATAAATGTTGGGCCAGATTCTTCATTTCCTGTTAGCTAGTAAGTAAAACTATCCTGATCCTAACCACCATTGTGTCTGAGCTTCTAAAATGATGAGCACCTGCATAGATTTTATCCTTGCAACCAGTAAGCTGGAAGGGAACTGATCCTATTTTCCAGATGGAGATCTGAGATCTGCAGTTGACCAAAAGGCTTGTGCAAAAGTTCACTCAGTTTGTGACTGACCTAAGAATGGGATCCATGTTTCTTTCAGTTCTCTCGCACTCAGAGTAATTGTACTAAATTTCCAGAATCTAAGGGAAAACTAGTTGTAAAGGCCAAACAGTCTAAGTCATTAGCATGATCTGCTCAGAAAATGCCATACTAGGAGGATACAGGCTCCTGGAACGGAATGATATTTATATTTTCTTTGGTTCAGGATTTCTTTCTGTACCACTCACTGTGTGAATAAATGCATATATGCACACATGCACACAAAAAAGGCAAGATCCCTACTCTAACATGTACTTTGTCATTTGTTGATAGTCAGGCTATTCATTTTCCAAGTCTTCACAGCTCCTCAAAAATATATTCATAATTTTTTTCATGAGCCAAAACAATAGTGGATTTATTGAATTATAATCTCTTCAATCTGAAAAAGTTCTTTTTACTATACAGTAAAGAAGTATCTCAAGTCTAACTTCCTGAGCTCCCTCTCTTCACATTTGATATATTAGTGACTAAATTATTAGAATTAGAAGAGCAACATTTCCAATATTTCCTCACATATATTTACACTTCTCCTAAAAACTGAATAGAATAAGGCATTGGTATTCATCTTTTTATAGTGACATATGTGTATGTCTCTTTAGAAAAGTAAAAACAAGGTAATAGTGTCTCATATTCTTCCAAAGTCTCTTCACTCTGATTTCTTCATTCTTTCCACATCAGACAATACAGTATCTCTTACAATTTTTACGTTAATATTAAGTTTATTCCATTTTCCCCTCAGATTTTCAAGTTCTAATGTGTTATATAATTTTGTTAAATATACAGCAATATGGAAAGCCTTAGAATAAGTCTTGGAGTCTGAGTAAAATGCAGCTCTGTTGTTTGAACTGTTTGGCAAAGAGAACATAGAGTGTATTTTCTTGGCAATCAGGAGAGTGTTGAGTTTCTGGCTTGAAAGAGCAGATGCACAAAGAACTCTTATCAAAAAGAATACAGGGACGTGATGTGATTAGCTAAATAAGTGCAGTACTGAGGAGAAAATGCCAGGTGATAGTGTGCTTTCTAATCTGGGAGAGAAAGGTGCTAACCAAATAGGAATCAATGACTGGAAACTGAAGTCAGCCACCTCCAAATTAGAAATCAGCCACATAATAATAAGAATAATTAAGTAATTAAACAAACTACTGAGGAATTCAGTAACTTCTCTGTATGCTCATCTTTACCAATCAAGATCAACTGCCATTTTTTAGACAACCTTTACTCAAATGCAAATTACTCAATACAAGAGCAACTGAGTGGAAATCTGAGACTTGATAAACTAAAGATTCCTTCCTGCAGGTTGCAAAATCCTCATTAAAAAGGAGATGGACCTTCATTGGCTGAAACAGTAATTTTAAAACAGGAAAATAACAAGAAATTCAGGGTTTCCAGTACAAAAATATACTTTTTTGTGTGGCTAATGGTAAAGATTCCCTTATCAGTAGTCATGATACTGAAAACACAGACTGGATTACCTCAGTCCATCATATACTCAATGGATAAAGCCAATATTTAAGCCTGAAGTTAATCCTAATACAGAGAAAGTGAAAATGCAGATAAATTGTTAACAGGAGTCATTATGGACATCTAAAGAATCAGCATGCAAATTGTGTTTCATAATTTCAGTTTTTAAACTGCGGAGCACTCATTTAGAAAAAAGTTCCTTTATCCTTAGGTAAAACTCATCTATCTATGTGGAAAAGAGCTGTGCCCTTTTAAACGTGTCAAATTTGTCTAAGTAAAATTATTGTTAAAATATCTCCTGAAATCAGTTTGTAATCTTGAGTTAGATAAAAGGCAAAACAAATGAGCAAATGAAAGTCTGATAATTCTCTAGCACGAGTTAGAAGCCTAAACTAAGCCTCAGTAAACTTCTAAGGGAGACAATGACGCAGCTTGCTGGCTGTTTTGTTGTAGAACCAACTCAACCGGGTCTAGAGGAAGACAAAAGAGATCAGAACCTTGAAGACAATGATTCTGATCTTCATAGCAGTTCTTCTCTTGGAAGAAGGATACAGACTTCTAAACCATTTTTATGCTGTAAAAATCCAAGTGTACACACACAAAAGCTGTGTTAGTATCATACAATGAAAGCCTTTATATAAACTAGAGTCTGTTGGAGACATAATTATAAAGGATTAATTATTACAGTAATTTTAAACTAGTAATCAATTGCTAATGAAGTGTAAATTTATATGAAAATACAGCTATCTTTGTTTCTATCACTTAGAGAGTATTTGCTCCTGCAAATGAGGTTATTACCACACATTGCTTGCATATTCTTGCCAGTTTGAAAAAAGAAACTTTCCATACTAACTTCATTGTACATAAAGAGGCCTTCATGCTGTCTGATTCCCAAGTTGAATTTGAATATTTCATTTAAGGTAATTCCTTCCATGAGGAAATTGAGTACAGTTAAGGACATTCTTAGTCTTATTTAAATTTAAAGTATGTCAATTATTAAACTAGGAAAGTCAGGGTTAGTTTACCTTTGACTTTAACACATTCTTCTGTTGTTACTGATGATTAGGAACCGTGAACATCACCTACACTGAGAAAGACTTGGGGGAGCAGTCTCTCTTACAAAGTGCAGTGTGAAAGCAATCAATGGGCTGGGGACTGTGAAGGTGGAATGGTAGAACAGGGCATATCTCAGAGCTGGTGTTGACCACAGAGCAAACTTGGATTATTGTAACTGATGGACATGCTGTATTTGATGCACAATCAGGTGAGGAGAGAGATGAATTTAAAAGAGATGAAGATACCATAGAAAATGGGTTTGGTTGAACCCATACTGCTATCAGGATCTGTTGAAGGGGAGAGTCGTGGTATTGTTTACTTCAGCTTCTTTCCACTGAACCCCCTATCTTTGTCTTAGATATATCACTTGAAAAAGCTACAACTCTCCCATAGATGCTGGGCACTGTCCAATACAGGAAGCATGTAACTCTTTTGAGTTTTGTGGAAAGAGGTTTCTTCAGCACAGCAGCAGTAAGCAAAATTTCCCTTGGCTAAGATAAGAGGCCTGTGGAACATTGTCTCAAGAAAATGGATAAATTGCTTAAGATTTTATATTATTTTTCCCTCAAAATAACATGAAATCACTCTTAAAGACTCAGAATCCAGGACTTTACAATATGATGTATTAACTCTTTGGCCACATTCTCTTTCTCTAAAGAAAAATCTTTTTTCTTCCCATTCCGGATCCAAACATTAGTGTCTATTTTTTCCTCTTAATGTTGTATTCTCCTTATTTTGTCATATTTATTGTCAGTATAACAGAATAAGCCTAATCAATAGAGAGGTACATTTTTCCACAGTTGTGGAATCTCAGTCACTTTCTCCTCTGTGTGAAAAAAGATATATACACAGCAAGAAATTTGTGTTTTCCAGATGTTAATCAATGCCTGCATACAATCCCATCTTCTTCAGCTTTCCTCACAACTAAACAGACAAAACAGTTAACTGTAAAGCAAATTTCATTGCTCACACAGTCTAGGTTTACCTATGTGCAATGCAGGGAATAAGGTAATTTATTATGAATATAATTTATCTTCTAATGTGGGTGGCCTATATATTCCAGTAAATGTTTATTTGCCATTACCCTGTTCTAGTTAACCAGTAAAACACCGAACAGAAACAGCTCACTGTATACTTCTCATATAAATTACACTAAAGGACTCTTTTCCACTGGCCTACACAGTACTATAAGTACTCAATAACAAAAACATGAAATTGATTCTATAAATGTGCTGCTAACATATAAAATAATATATATTGCTTGAGAAGGTTGGACATATAGAGAAAGTATTTTTCTAGAATGTGATCAAATCTTTAAAACTGTCCCAGGGAGAGATACGGATTTAATGTTGCTTACAGTTCCTCCCATAAAATCCCCTAAAAATGCAATAATATCAGAGCTGTGAGACTCTTTTGTCCCACTTCATATGTTGTACATGCATCTTGGGGAATGAAGAAGGTACAGGGTGAGGGCTGTACAATGGGGTGACAGGTCTGGGGACAAAGGCAAGGCCAAGGCATCAGGCTGCACCAGGGAAGAACTCAAATTCAGATTGCTCCCCATGGCAACACAACATGGCAGCCTTGTTCTGCAGAGCTCTGGGTACCAGAAGCAACCAGCTGGTGAGCCCATCAGCTGTGACTGGCAGCAGGCCACCATGCAGCCCTGGGAATGCCTCAGTTGTCAGATGTGTATAGCATGAGACCTGACAGATCTACTCCTCCTGTGAGATGATGCTATTTCGTACTTCACAGATCAATCTTGCGCCTCCTATTTATTTAATCATACATTCATTTATTCATATTCTGTCCCGGACTTCTGTGAAATCAAAGTTGGGACATTAATTTCTCATCTGAAGAATTCAAATGGGGAGCCTTAAGTGTACCTCCTTTTACACTGTCCAAGTAAAATGTGACTTCTCAAGAAACTGGCAGTAAATACATCATCAGACAGAGCTGCACATGGTAGGGATCCGTAAGAGTGGCAGGCTGTCTGCAGCCCCCTTCCCTCCCTCTAAGGCTGCCAAATTCAATAGCCAGTAAAAACACGACATTAAAATGCTATCACTGACTTAGAAGTGCTATCAACCCTAGACAGTGCACTCGTTGCACGAGCTCATTTTCCACAGGCAGGAAAATCAAAGAATCCAATAATAATGGAAAAATCATCTGGGAGAAGAGGAAAAAAGGGAGGCACAAAAGAAGAGAAGGTCTTCTGCAAGGAAGCAGTGAGAAGTTGGAGACAGTTTTAAGTACAGTTCCTTGGTAGAAAGTAGACTGGGCAGAATTAGCCCAGTCCCTGTACACAGTCAGTGGCATTTAGAGACACAGATGTCCACCATTTCAGGAAGAAACCTGAAAAAACTTCAACAACTGGAATTTTTTAAAGGTGAAATAGCTACAATTCCCCTCTGTTCTCTGCTGGCCCTGACACTTTCCTCAGTCAAGTCACCATCAAGGAAAACAACTACTTGGTCTGTGTAACAGCCACAGTCCACGTCTTTTTTCACAAATTACATGGGTAAATTGAGGCAGGGAATGACTAAGACTGCAGTTTGCTTTTTATCCACAAGCTACCTTACAACAGGTTGATCTGTGACAGATTTTCCTCTTCTGTTAGGGATTGAGGATCATACATTTTAGAGGAGAGAGAAAGGTTGTTATGTTTCAGGTGTCTTGCCCTGATGGGAGGGCAGAGCAGCTGTGGAAAGGACAGCATCTCTCTTGCCCACCTGACAGTTCATCTCCACTGCTGCTTTAAAGACATTATTGACTGGCTGAAGGCACAGGATTTAGATATGTTCTCCCATATTATTTGGAGTCATACTAAATCTCTGGGTATCCTGCTTGTTCTGGCTGTGGTGTTCCACTTTCTTCACAAAACAACAGCTCGGAACTACACCTCTATCTTGATGCCCAGAGGGGCAATTGATAAGATCCTGAAGACAGCTATAAATGTCCTACAAAAGTCAGTGCAGATCTCACTCATAGACAAATGTGTGAAGATCTAAATCTTTATTTTCTATCAGAATCAGAAAACTTGTGTACCCCAAATCTAAAATTCTCTTGCTGCATCCAGAACCTCACAACGCTCTGATAAGAATGAAAATGTAGTAGTTAGCATTTATATCCACATCAAACCATTTGTTCTAAAAGAACCAGTTTTCTATATATGTGAAGACAGGAATTAGTTAAATGAAACAAAATACAGCCACTTCTCCAATGGAGTGCAGCAAATGCGTAACTCTACCCAACAGTTGAGGACAGGCAGTAAGGAAGGATATTATGACCATCTGAAAAAGTGTTCTCTGGTTCATGAATATAGTTCAGTTTTATTCCATTTATGAGGCCTTCTTTTCCCTATCCAAGCAGCTGGTGCATGATAGTGAAATCCTGCCTTTCACTTTTAATCACAAAGGCACTTTAGTTTCAGTCAGGAATGCACTTTATTTTTTCAACAAAAATGGGAAAGCATCGACATTTTCAAAACACATACTTTATATCACAAAAGGTTTGCTTAATCATGTATGTGGTTGTTAGAGCACTTTTGCCTTTTAAACACTTCTGAGAAGAAGCAGCTTTCATTTCAGTCTAGGGTGCAAGAGTATATATATCTGCAGTCATGCTGTAACTCTGAGGTCTGGCACAGGAAGCACCTGCTTTTAACAGAAGTTCAAGCCGGAGATGAGAAGGTAAAGATCATCCTGGGGTTTAGCAGCTTTTATCCAATCAGAGGCCAGGATTTTCTTAGCCTGTGTTAATAATTATTACTTAAGCATGACAACCTCAGATAATTTTGCTTCCTTGCAGTAAATCTTCCTTGGATCTTATGATGCAGCAGCTCCTCTATCTGGGTCGTTATTCATTGTTATACGGTATAATGCCACTGAAGGATTAAGATGATATTAGCAAATGCATTATGAAGCCACAAGTAATCAAGCTTAATGTAGAGTAAGATTTCGAAGTAAAAAGTATTCAGACTAAGATGTTAGCAGTGTGTTATGGAAATGGTTTAATCTCTGGTTATAAGTAGCTAATATATGCTAAATTTTAACATCAGTGTGCAACTTCGATTAGCATCTCCAAAATACATAATCCCCATAGCAATCCCACTAAAAAATGGGAGCTTAATTGTTGCCTTACGCTCTAGTACCTTTCACCTTCACATAATGCTACCATGATGGCTTTTCAAAACAGCAAGAAGGAGAAGAAGAAAGAAGAGAGGAGAAAATCAACCAGAAGAATTTGTCAGCAAGACACTTTAACATTCGTTTCAAAAGTCATAGATTACAATTTAAAATGGAAGTCCCCTTTTGAACAAAGAAGGAAAGGTTATGAGAAAATATAGTTTGAAATTATTGATGTATAAAGCCATACATGATTGCATCTGTCCTATAGCTCCCCCAAATGCACCAAATGGATATTGCTGAAACCTCATGGAAATAAAAGCAAGATTTGACTACAGTGATTCTCATTACTGCACAGAATGCAGTCTCACATGGAATACTTGTGGTTTTTTTTATTTAGCCTACTTTATGGACTGCACATCAGATGGGCTGTATGTGTTCCGCTCAGATAACCTTGAAAACATGTAACAGTCATGAAAATTATTATTCTAGAAATAGAAATAAAGTAAATTGACCATTGATTGTCCTTTTCCTTTATTCTACTTTCTCATATAAGCATCCAAGTGTAATGATTGTGAACGCAAAGGATTTCTGTTTCAGTGCACTTTATCTTTACGGGTAATGAAGTTAGTAGATTCAGATTTAGTTCTTTAAGTCTTCTGTTTTGTTGTTTGGTTCTCTTTTTGGTTTTGTTTTGTTTTGTTTACCTGGCAAATAGTGTAGTAATTATCTCTTTTCTAGTACTGAACTTTCTAAAGATATTTCCTCAATGTTACATCAGAGCAGGAAGCAAATGACCAGGAACACTGATGAAACAAAAAAAAAGCTTTAACTTGCCTACAACAGCTGTGAAGTATGTGAGACATTGCAATTTATTATTACAAACAGGATCATATTCTCATCAGATATTGTTAATCACAACAGATTCACTTTTCTATTTTGTATGTTGTTCTTACAGAAAAAAAATATCACGATATAACTTCCCACCCCAGCTCTACTTCAAGGCCTTTTTGGCATCAAATGAATCAGGCTTTTTATTAAATTATCTTCTCTGGGATTCTCAGGGAAATATCCTTTTCTTCCTTCATTCAGTTTTTCAGAGCCAGGGTGCTGATGACACTCAGAAATCTCTTGGTATCTTTACAGATTATTTTTTCTTCCTTGATTTTGTATGTCAGAATTGATTCCCAGACATATTTATCTACATTTTGTTAATTGTAATTTAAAATTGTATTCTAAAGGGTATACATTTAGACTATAGTAATTTTGAAGGCGAGCAGTTATTTCATTGGGTTGTCACTCCTTCTAGAAATCAAACCCTCCCTGTCATATATAAATAGATTGCTTGATATACATGCAATATCCTGTCGGTGTCATGCACTCTTTTCTTTAATCTGACTGACATAGCACATAATAAAATGCTCACTTCAATATATGTCTGTTGCATTTTGCCTAATTCTGGGCTTAGTTTAATATTAGTCATGAATATTTCCTACAACTTGATATGAATTTGAATATATAAAAGGCACATTTTATGTTCATGCTGCAGCACTTGCTTCTCCCATATATTTTATTGCTTTCCCTGCTTTTGATGAATTAAGTCATCTGAAGAAAAGAAGAACGGGAAGCAACAGGGACCAGAGCTGTTATCTTTATCCACAAGCCAGGTGTAACATGTGAGAGGGAGAATTGCATTCTTTGCACTTTATTTTCCATAAGTAGCTCACAGTAGTGAGCTGAAGGAAGCCATCCTCTCCAGTGGTCATTGCAAGAGGAAATACAGAATTTCAGCATATTAAATCTCAGGCTTCTTTTCAGACAAAGGTACTTGATCACAATATATCAGCCATTTTATTCCCTATAATTTATATGGATTGTTTTCCAGGGGACACAGAGATTGTTTTAACATTTTGTTTCCCTTGTGTCCTGCCACATATATAAAGCACTATCTTCTTCAGGTAAAAAGCTGTTTCAAATCCACGCCCTGGATGCTTAGGTTTTTTGTCTGGGTTATTAGGAGTGGAAATTACTGTAATGAATAGAAATATATTGTGACTTTTTCCATGTTCCCACCAGGGAACATTCCTAAACATTCTGAGGACAATTTCACAAAGACAGCATGTGTATACAACGGTCTACTTATAAACATACAATTGAAAGGAGTCTCTTTAAGGAATCTGCAAAGCACTGATGAACCATTTGCTTTTTCCGCTGTCTGCTTGGTCTTCTTAAACTTAGTGCCAGAAGCAGACAAAAGGTGAACCACTCTTTTAAAATGTATTTGAGCTCTATTTCACAAGGAAATACAGAACTTAATCGACAAAGGGTCTCTAACCCTTCCCAGCTGGTTTTTAAGATACCTTGTAGAGTAAAATCTTCCTGACCGACTTTCAAACAAATGGTCTAGTGCTTAGGTCTCTTGTAATAACTGTTCTCCCTGAACATCTGCTCTCAGTTCAATCATTTTATTGAACTGTTCAGAAGGGTCATTTTGGCCCTGGTTTCTGGTTTTATGCTGAGATACACATTCAGATTTTGTTTTGGAAGGACTCAGTTGTGAATGACTGATCAGAAAATATTTATTCTTCCATGTTATATAAAAACTGCCTTGAACAGTAATAATTTTCATTGTAATTGGAGAGTTGATGGGTATTCTCAAGTTTTCTATCTGTTTTTTTCTGACTCTGAAGAGAAGAATGCACTCAATAGAGTATCTTTAGAAAATAAGATTATTGACCTGTACTTTGACTTTTGTTATAAAACCAAATACCCATGCTCCTACTTTTATAGTTGAGAAGAAAAAATTAGGCAGCATGTTCAGACACACTTTGTTTAATTGATTTGTGATATTTTCACCTGTTCCACGGCTATTTGCTCAACTGAAACATATATAAGCTGAGGTGTTTTTAGCTTCTTCCTTTTAAAAGGCCAGAAAATGAATGTTGCAAGAGGTAACAGAAACAATGGCTGCCATTTCTGGACATCAGCAAGTCAAAAATTTTTAAAGTACAATGGCATTTCTGGCTTGCTGTACCACCTACCAAGACCTGCATTTAACTTGTTGCTCTTAGAAAGGCTGTTTCACCATTTGGCAATTGGTAGTACTTTTTTCACAAAGCCTGAAATGGAACAGACTTTCAGACTCTATTTCTAAACTGCCTGTTTTTCCCTTGTTTTGCTTGTCATGCAGAAGTACAGTGTGTTCTGTCTAGAGATTGGGTGACCTTGCCTCCCTATGGATAGAAATGATGGAAAAAAATGAACCACTGTCTAAAAACAGATTAGATGCCAAACCTAGTTAGATCTTGCCTAATCCTATAAAAGTATGTCAGTTAGGGACTTACTTGACCTAAGGAAAAAAAGATCTGAAAACACTATCCTAGCTGATTACCTATTCAGCTTGATTATACTGCAGCCACAGCTTTATTACAACAGACAAAGTATGGCCATGCAAATTTAGCTCACTTTCCATCACCCAAGGTAATGCGTTCACACATCATGTTAAAATGTATTTTTATTCAACAATGCAACCAAACTAGAGCAGATTAATTGCCAAAACAACACAGTGAAATCCAAACAGAATTACTTCCTAGTTATACAAGGCTTTTGTAAGTGTCCCACATTGTTCTTGCTGAGTGATTCTGACATGCTTGAGAAGTTTTATAGCACTAATGACACCATTACAATTGTTATTTGAATCTGGAGTTACTTTTTTGGTATTCTCTTAATACCAAAAGGTTTTTTGTATGTAACTACTGTCAACATGTATCTGTTAAGATAATTAAATAATTTTTAGATTGTTCTTTCTTTCTTTCTTCCAGAAGAGAAATTATTAAATGTGCACGTTCACAGGAAAAAAAAACCCAAACATAAACCCACTCCAAAAAAAAAAAAAACAAAAAACAAAAAACAAACAAACAAAAAACCTTCAAAGGGAGGTTTCTCTCTCTAGCAGTAGAACATATTGGATGTTACACACTGGATTCAGTGTTATTTTGGTGAATGCTATAACAGTCAAATTAGCTAACCCAAAGGGAATGAAAAAGGTGTTTAGAACTAGTGACAGTGCTTCAAAAAATGAGGCTGGGTCAAGCACTACATGAGCACTAAAGCGAGTATGGAGTATAATAAAGCAACTTGTTTTTTTGAATAGCTGGGCACAGTGTAGGTAAGCCTATTGTTCCCCAAAGACTGCTTGCAGTTACTGTTAACGCACTTCTGTGCTTTTACCAGAGCCTTCAGTAGCTGTGACAGTGGTTGCAAATGTGATGCTCATGACAAGTCTGCCTACTTCTAAAGCATGTGAAGAAAGCTGAACACTTTTAATAATACTAATGGAGAGATTATCTTTAGCTTCTGATTTTTTTCCTTTTGAAAATAAAAGTGGGAAGTTTGTTTTAACACTCTGCCCTTTTCAGAAAGGTTGTAAGAAGCAATTGACCCCCCTCTGAAAAAAGCTTTTTTTCAAGTTTTTCACTTAATTAAAATACTATATTTTAGCTTGCCAGAAGAGAATTCTTCACCACTACCTTTTAGAAAAATAAAATGTAATAAAAGCAGCAATCCTCTGTTAGAATAAAGGTGTTTCTGTTAGTTTGTATGCACAAAAGGATAATTATATACTTTTAAAGTCGCCACTAAAGAGCCAAAACCTGTTCTACAGCTCTTTATTTAAGATATCTTAATGCTGAAGATAGTATTAAAGGCTACAAGATTAGTCAATTAGACTGCATTAATATGCAAATTTCTGCAGAAAGTATCACATAAAATGTTTTGAGATTATTTAGGAGCGTAAAAGAAAGACCAGACTCATAGACTAACTGGTGACACTATGCGTGTACAGATGCACATATGTATGTTCTCTCTAAAGCTCTAACAACACTCATTTTTGCTGTTAAATAATTTAAAAAAATGTGATGATTGCTTTTTTTTTTGAAGACTAAGAAGTTATTCTGAACAAAAATGAATTAGCTAATATTCCAAAATAAGAACGATTTCATACAAATTCATCAGATATTGATCATATTTTCCAGACGTGTTCTAATGCTTTGATAGACCACGCTGTCCTGTAGAATGCATAACTCCCTCCTTCCTATACAACACAGGTAAATCTGCACTTGTCCTCTCCTGTAATTTTTATTTCTCTGCAGTGTTTTAACTCTTATGCATGTCCCATTTAACTAATTATTTAAACTATATAGCAAATTTTATCAAGTCTGCCAGATGTAAAACCAAAATTTCAGTTTTACTTGTATAATTAAATTCTGCTGGAAAATTAAAAGTAAGGACGTTGAACAATTTTTACACATTTCATCAGATATTGAACACCAGTTTTGTGCCTGTGCCTGTGTGTCTTTCTATCTCTGCCTATGTGTTCGTGCTGCTTCTGTGCTCTGCCATTGGGTTCAGTGTGCTCATCTTTAAAACTGAGCCCCACTGGGGTCTGTGCTACGCTCTGCAATATACAATCCAACACAACTTATCACACTGTGACAGCTAATATTTAAAAAACACATGCGTATTTTGAGGTTTGATAACTGCTATCAATCTCGATAATGGGTATAGAATCCCAAATTCTGACAGATACCTAGTGGAAGGGACATCCACTGTGAACAGCTAGTGCTGAAGAAAATGAACAGGAGAGGCAGATAGTCTTTGTATCTAATTACAGATAAAACAAATAAATAATAGAGTAAAAGCAATTAAAAATATCTCCTGAGGTCTGCAAATTCAGAAAAGGCTGTAAGACAAGACCACCAAGACCACCTCACTGGTTTTAATTGCACATTTTGATATTGAATGTTTGGGGTCTTATCATCTCATGGATTTTTTTTATTAATGGTTATATTCTCAGGATTCCCAGTACAATTCAACACAGTACCTTAGTTTCAAAGAAGCTTCCAACAAGGGATGGAGTAACATGTGTAAATGTGGGGCTTTGAAGCTCTGAAAAGGCACTCTTAAGAGAGAGTTAATCAAGTTAGAGTGACCTCCAAAAGCAAAATTGCAGCACAAAGCATAATGGGTAATGCTATGTAAATTGCCATGTATGCAATCGGGATGTTATTATAGCAAGACCAAAAGGTGGTAGCTAATGACCTCTACATTTGATCTCTGTTTTTCCTAGGGGCTGACAATGTCTCTGGCTGAAACAATAGCCTCAGCCTGCTGATGAGCATAGAGAAGGGTAGGACACCAGTCTATAGATGCTTTTGCAGCCACAGTGGGCCAGAGCTTGGTGCTGCTGAGAACAGGAAGTACTGTTATGAAGCTGTTGTTTAAATCTGTACTGCTTTAACCAAAATGGCATTGTCATTACTATTATCATTAATAATAATAATTCTAATTGGATTAAAATTCTTTAAAATATATATTCTTTCCCTAGCAATATTTATTTTACAGAATGAATATATATACTCCTATAGGATGTTTGGAGAAAACAAAACAAGAAAACCAAAGCAAAACACATTTATTCAATTTTGATACTATGATTTCAATTCTAAAAATTTTAACCCAAATAATTTTATGCTATTTTACATTGAAATAAATATTCCAGAACTTCGATTTCTTCTGCATGTTATGCATTGTTTAAAAAAGGATAAGAGAAAATATTTTTTTTCCTGCATTCTGTGCAAAATCCTATAGGCAGAATTTTCCATGTGAAAACAAATAAAGTTTTAATTTACTTCCTATATGATTCCTTTACTTTTATTAATAGAAAGACTTAGTCTAAAATGTATGTATTACTTATAAAATCATCATAGTTAATTATTAGAAAACAATAATGCATTGACTTTACTCAAAGTCAAGTGTTTAATGTTGAATTTCTCTCAATAATGTGCCTTAATAAAAATGAAATTGCATTTTACTTACTATACCTGCTTTAGAGACCAAAAATATTGCTACATAGACAAGTAAATCATTTTTTAATTTTCAAATAAGTAAGAGATGCTAGGAATTGTAAAGTCTTATTTTTATTTAATACCTGTTTTAAAGTAATTTGCTATCATAATTATGCATTTTGTACTTAGGTTCAATAATAAATTGTTATGCACTCTGGCATGGATTTTCTCTTTGAGAGACATGATGCAAGGGCCCAATTGCTTCAAAAGGGGACATGATTTGATCTTGTAAGGTGTAATATTATAGATGAAGGATTTCATTTTTAGGCTCTGTGTTGACTTATATTATGTATGCAAGCCTAGA
The DNA here is from genome assembly GCA_038090715.1 of Florisuga fusca. NCBI lineage: Eukaryota > Metazoa > Chordata > Aves > Apodiformes > Trochilidae > Florisuga > Florisuga fusca. The sequence goes on from JAAWXA010000021.1 coordinate 4,142,228, forward strand.
TTTACTTTATATCTCACTATTGGTTTAGCTCATGACAAAATGAATTAAACAACGAATAGGTTATAGATATTTCCCTTGGGATGAGGGCATTTGATCTTTTTCACTATTTCTCTACATAATATTGAAATCAAAACCTCCTGAAACTTATGATGAATTGTTTGCTTCTCTATTTTTGTTTTTGAATAAATGCAGTATATAGCAAAATAGTGCTGAAGAGGGAGACCTTTTAATTAAACATGCTCAGATATTAACATTTTACCTGAGCAATTTTTTTCTCATTTCAGGTAATATAACCCATGTGTATTTGTGTAGCCCTGATAATCCTCCTACACGCAGTCAGAGAGAGACTGTAACAAAGGAATAGCAATACAAAACAGAGAACAATTCTGCTTGATTTTCCATTGCAGTCATTTTATCAGGGACAGGGAATATTTTACAGTCGTGCACAGATGAAGGCTGCATGCATTCCCCTGCATTAAATTGTGGTAGAAAATGAAAAACCTAATAGCATTTTGATGTATTCCAGTTAGGTTTTCCATTAAGAGAAAAAGGTGATATGTTCACACCATTTGTCAGGAAAAGAAGAAATGAAGAAAATGTTGACAATTTCATTACACTCTGGTTATGGGGTGATCTGAACTTACATATTACAAGCCAAAAAATAATTGAAAAAAGAAGAAAAAATAAAGATATTATTAGCTGAAAACACTACTGTTTATACTTACTTTAACTTCTGATGCAACTGTAGAGTTGATATAACAGTATGAGCTACAGATTTCAAGCGAAACATTTCATATAATTCACAGCCTTGCTAAAAAAATTTTGTATTGCTTTGAATGACATGGCATCAGACCAGACCCACACTGAACAGTTCTCTGATAAACCTAGTCCTTAATAATATAATAGATAGTATAAAAGGTACTTCTAAGTCTCATATTTGTTTTCAAGCTCTATATTTTCAGGAAATATTTTTCTCATTTCAGTTCTCCTTTCCTTCCCTTCCCTTCCCTTCTCCTTTTTTTTATTTTTTTTTTCAGTTGTTGTTTTTTTTTTTGTTTGTTTGTGTTTTTTTTCTATTTTTTTTTTAATTGACTGTAGGGTTCTCAGCTTTTCTGTTGAGAATATTTCCCCAGAGGAAACAGTGACTGGACATTTCATATCAGAGTCAAAGAACTAAATGTGTATTTACAGGGTGCAAGAGACTTAAGCTTTAGCTTCAATCTGCTCAACTGGAAAAGCTGTTGTACAATGTATCTTTAATTAAGTTTTATTATTACTTCCACAGAGCTTCATATTACAAATAATAAAATTAAGAACAGATATTTTAGTGGAAAGGTGATTATAGCTGTGCTCAGTGGGATTTCTGTAATTATGTGTCACTAGTTGCTCTTCACAAAAATATATTTGGGAAATAAGCATGTAAGATCAGCAAAATGCATTATTTCATTTCGTCCCCGAAAGATACCAAAACAAGACAATTAAACTGAAAATGAAGAATTGATGCTGTGACAAATTATTAGTTAACCACTTGCTGAATTCACCTGCCCTCAGTTTAAAAGGTGATGAAGTTTTCGTCTAACTCTTACAATACAAAAAACTTTATACTGAACACAACATTGCCACATTTACTCTTGAAATTAGTGCATGCTACTCTGCCCTAGTGCTGAAGCATATATGAACCTGGAGGTATAGAAACACTCTTGTTCTGCAATCTTCACATCTACTTCCATGCTGTGGGACTGAACAATATTGTGATCTTTCCTTAATAAATATCATGATGGAGAATGAGAGTATTCTCAGAGTAGTGAGAAGAAGCAAGGAAAAACTTATTTAAGTGCTTTACACACACTTCAGTTTACCCATTGAGAAAACAAATGAACAAAGAATAGGTGTTCATACAGCTCTTCTCAAAAGCCTACATAATGATTCTTTGTTTACTATTCCAGTTAATTTTGTAAGTTTTATTCTATGGTTTAAAAAGCCTGAATTTCTCTTACTTTTTCAGTAACTTGACTGTTAATACAAATCCAACTGAAACAAGTGACAAATTCAATGGATCCTGCATTCAAAAAACAGTATAACTTTTTAGTGGAATGTAGCACACCAAATTAAATGTAGTGACTGTTTCTTCATAGTCATTCATGTGAATAGTCAGTAGAGTTACTTTTTTTATTGTTTACTGGATCTGATTATAACTGAACATAGATCAAGAGAAAAAAAAATATATAACAAACATATATATGGCAAATGGTAAAAGAGGGCAAATAATACTGCCCATGACTATCCCTCTTTGATTTGACAAGAGGGTAAGAAAGAAAATTGTATCTGAAATTTATAGACCTGGAGGCCAGCATAATATAACAAAGAAACAGTAGAAAGTACTTGTCAAGAAACTACTTGATTAGTACATATCATGCTACTAATCCTTAAAGCATTAAATATAGGTTGCTAAAGCAGACAGAAAAAATCTGCATTACTAAAATCTTTCATGCATTTCTACAGATGTAGGTGGAACCAGTCATAGCAGTCATTGTATAACAAAACAGACACAATTACTAACACAAGAAAATAATTTATAGGTAACTCCTCAGACATACGCATATGGATTGACATTCAGCCTATCTATGAAAAGATCATGAGTCCTTGGAAAAATAAAAAAATGGAATAATGGCTTCTTCCTTTCCTGTTGTAGACTAGAAATGATACAGCAAGGAATACCAAGGATCAGTGTTTCTCTTCATAAAACAAGCCTTAATATAATTTTTTTAGCACCACTAACTCAAAGTTAGACAGCTTGTTATAGAAATGTCTAAGACAAAGCAACAGCCTTATCCTTCCTGTAAGAAATCTCTAAGGCAATATTAACAAAAAGTCTAGATCAAGAAAACAGTGAAATCACAGAATCAACAGTTCGTCATCCAATAGCAATGCACAAGTCTTTAATTAGCCACAAAATAACATGTTTTTTGCAAACACTCTTTGCCTCATCCAGAAATCAGGATAGACAGAGCTCTGGGGAAAAATCAAGATTATGCTCTAAGTAAGTGTTTAGGAACAGGACAGGAAGGAAGTTAGTCTTTGGTGAAGGCAACTAAATGTTACTCCTGGATATTTAGAACCTATCATCAGATCATCAGTGACTGTTATGGGATGTCTACACACGCCTATTCTTCCTCTACAGCCTACGTTGTCTGCATGTATTTATACACACATTCACCTGCAATTCACATACACACAGTTGTATTTTGTATCGTGATACAACCTAGTAATATCTAGAGTTGTAAATGAAAAAACATGAGTGACTGGAAATATTGGAAATGCTGTTTCATAGGCTAATTTAACTTCAGCATTCTTGTTAATGTAGTTTTAAAAAGTTGTTCAATATTTTTGGTAAAGAAACAGAGTTTTCCGCCACATTTCCAACCCGAAATTTATGTTGCGTTAGCATGCACACAGTTCATCAATACAATGAGAGATTTCTAATACCATCAGTACTGTTATCTGCCTTTCAACCTAACCCATGTAACCTCCATGTAAGAGGATGATGACAGCAGTTATCACCCTCTACTTCATAAGGTCCTATATGCAGAGATTTCCTTTCTTGGCTCTTCAAACCTTTATCTTCTGATCTTGTGTTACGTTAGTTATCATCCTCAAATACCTCATTCCCTTCTTTTCCTTAGCCTTCCAAAACTTGCCATTTTGCTTTGTTTTTCCTTTCTGTCTCTTAGTGAGCTTCTTTTTTTTTTCAGGTTTCTAGAAAGCCAGCACAGCAGATAGATGAAGAGTGGGTTTTTTGTCCCTTTCTCCTGAATCTCGGTGACACTGTACCACAAAATATCCTGGTCTATAAATTGGAATGATATGGATTTGATGGATGAATGACTCAGTGTATAAGGAATTGCCTGGATGTTTGCAGTCAAAGAGTTCTGGTCAACAGCTCAGTGTCCAAATGGTGACCAGCAATCCCTTTCTCAAAAACATAGATGCTCTACAGATATTGTGGATATCCTTAGTGGAAAAACAACAGCTTTTAAAATGCAACTGCAACAAGTTTTCTTCAGTTTTATTTCCAGGCATACTAAGACAGATTGTGATACAACTTGAATGCAAAACAGATATTTGGCATTAAAATTTTATCCTACAGAGTTGGAATCTGGAAAAGTTTTGTCCAGCTGAAAACTGTCTCCTTCAATGGCAGATTTATTTTTTCTTGCCTTACACCATCACAGATCCTGTAGTATCTCTTCCAGGAACTCCAGATATGCTCTAGGTGTCAGACCTCTTTCCCTGTGTCCATAGTGGAAAAGATTTTCTCAGAAAGTGCAGATTGGCCTGACCCTCAACAACACTTTTCTGTTGTGTGTTGTTTCCTCTTCCCTTCTTGATGGTTTTGGCTGTCCTTCTCCTCATCCAGGGTCAGTGGTTATGTACCCATTAAGCAATTTAAATTTAAATTTAAACCTGCCTCAATGCATTTAACAACTCAAAGTAAAGCACTGAAGATATCAACAATGATATTACAAGAATTATCGCACTGAAAACCTTATTTTTCTTATGTCCTTTGAATTTTTTCCTCTGTATCGTTCTTAACATTTGGAAATAAAAATCAAAAATCCTTAACATATGTATCTTTTATTTATTAAAGCATTCCATACATCCTCTCTTCAGGTCCTTACACAATGAAGTATTTTTTGATATCTGTAGTAGGATATAATTACACTATAGGATACTACTATGTCAGCATCATGACTGTATCTGGCTACCTCACTAACTAAAAAATAATGAATTATTTTTCTTTTGCTTCCTTGAGAAAAGCAGGATAGCTGCCATTGTGTTTCCTACTTCTGAGCTTTTTTTTCCATTTTGTGTTTGTGGGTGAGTGCTAGCTTAAAATGTGATGTACTCTAATCTAAAAATCAGGACATGCACAGTATGGCTGCTGAGTGCTAACCTTCTGAGACATGGACTGGATAAGTTTTCTCTAACTCTGTGATACTTGATTAGACAGGTAAATAGGCAAAGAAGCAACAACCTTTTCCCTTCGAGGTTTTATTCCCTAAGGAGAGAGCGATAAATCAGAAATATCTGCTTTAAGTTAAGATCTGGTTTGGGCTCTTGGCATGTATATGGATTTGACCAGAGATCAGTCAGTGAAACCCATCCTAATGTTTCAGATTGGTTTGTACTTCTCTTGAGGTTTACTAAACCCCTCAGCTCTAGATGTATCAACACTTTTTCAGTCTGCATCCCAAAGAGCTTGTTAGAAACTGTTCCTTATGTAGGTAATTTAATCAGAAAAGTAAAGTTGTTTTGCTTGGTAATGAAAAGAATATAATCAATACATGAGGACTACAAAACTAGAATGAAAAAGGAAACGTCTTCATTCTCCACCGTGTTTTCTCTGTCTCTTATAACTAGACTTCTGCAACTAGAAAGCAAAGATAATTTTATCTCTGTGTATTTTAAGATCCTGCATGACAATCTGAAAAATATTCATCCACTTAAGTTTTATTTATGAAAAATGATTTTGTGATATCTTAATGCTTCTTTTTAGGGAACAATTAGGATTGTTAGCTCACACTTAGTGTTTTATTTGCCACATATGCCTCAGCATCAACTAATCAGACTTTATTCTTGAACACTCTGAATTGCCTGTAGCACTTCACTTCAGCAGGCAAACTGACTCATGCTGACAGGAAACAGTATGAGGCTTTCCCCAGAGGGGCCATCCCATAATATCAATACAAGCATAGAGTCATTAGCTAGTCAGGGAACATCTAACAATTACATTAGTCAAAGCACTTTACAACACTTAGTTTTATGGAAAAACTGGCATTCCAGTTCTAAAGCTATGTTGAGCACATGTACCAAACTTAACACTGTTTTGTAGTAAACAAAATTAATGTGGGGAAAATAAGATTGTCTAACAAGTTAAACCTACTTTTAAAATTTCTTACATATATGTGTCTCATAAAAGAAGTATTTCAGAGCAGGATCGTTTTTGTGTTTTTTAAGATTTTTGGTGTTATTTTTTTTTAATTCAAAGGGAAAAATGGGTTCCTGGTGACAGAGAACTAAAACTTGAGAAGGTATGGATAAATATATTTGCATAAAAAAGGATAAAGAGTAACAGAGCTTCACAAGCACATTACTTCGCCATTAAGAGTACGCACTTCCACTCTGAAAGCTCAGTGAATTAATAAAGGACAATGTTCTTACACAAAACAGGATGAGAATATGTATGTATAGACATTAATATTTAAATCTCAATAGCAGCATCTATTATTAAGCATTTCTACTCTTTCTGATAGAAGGCCTTAGAGGCTTCACGGCATTGCAAAAGAGGATAACATCATCTCAGGCCCTCATTTGGCTTATAGCAATTCAGTACTGCTTGGCATGAAGCCACAGGCCCTTAGGAACTTTAACTGGTGCAAAATGTTGCAGTACATCTTGCTGACACCTCTGAATCTGATCTCTGCTCTCTACATTGATGTCCCAGATTGCTGAGCCAAGGATAAGGCCTCACTCCTGTTATCCTGGCATATGATGTAGTAAACACTTTTTAAAGATCAGAATGGCTGAGAGTGACCAAAACACATTTCTTTGGATTGAAATATAGCTTTCCCAGGAAAGAACCAGCTGTGGAAAGAATCACCAAGGGACAAAAAGATCATCACAGACCCCACCAAGTGCAAGGAATTTGCCTTTGTTTTCTATTGCATAAGTACATAGCAGAGGGTTAATTAAAAAAGAAGGTGTCCAAAGTCCTAATAAAAATTACTACACTTCAGATACAGACACCAAAGACACGTTAGCACCTTGTTGAAATCTGCCCAGGTATATTCTAATAAAGATGGCAAGAAAAGCTGAAATAATTTCTACTCAGAAAGAGACAAGAGTCCCACACAAAGAAGCCCTTATAATATAAGTCAAGATCTAAAAACTCTCCTCAACATTTCACTAAGGTGATCTGGGAATTAGCATATAAGCCATTCAGAAATGCTACAGAATCAGTCTTCTACATAACCCCATGACATAGCAATAGCACGATTAAGCATCTACTGTAAGTGGCACTAAACATAAGACTGAAAAAGAACTTATGAGACTGCAGAATATTAGACTGACTTTGATATCCACAGGATGAGCAAAATGCTCAGAATTGCTTCACAGCAAGACATTGAAATAATTCAGGTTTTGCCAGGAACCAGTTACCACCACCATACACAATTTTGGAAACATATGGCCACTGTCCAGTGCTGCTCTTACATCTTGCCTACCTAAAAGCTCCAAGAGTTATTAAATACTGCTCCATCAAGCAGATGATGAAACGTTATAAAACATGAGTTGAAAAATGTTCATAGGTTCAACTGAAATTCTAGACTCAAATCGAAATCACATGGATACCACATGTGTACTGCATGGTAAAATTTTAAAAGTCTCAATTTCAGAATTCCATGTACTTACAGATTGACTGGAAAATTCTTTAAACCACAAGAATGATAGTTCAGAGAAGGAAATTTTTTCTTCAGTTCCTTGTCAAACTCTTAAATTTACTTTGAGTCTTTGTGTGTCATAGCATGCATATTAAAATTTGGAGAAATGAGATTTAGGTTAAACATTAAGAAAAAAATTATATCCAGTGAGGGCCACGAATTACTGGCACAGGTTGCCTGGGGAAGTTGTAGCTGCCCCCTCCCTGGAAGTGTGCAAGTTGGATAGGGCCTGCAGCAACAAAACGTAGTGGGAGGTGTCCCTTCCCATGCAGAAGGGCTGGAACTAGATGATCTTTAAGGTCCTCTTCAACGCTAGCCATTCTAAGATTTCATGATTATTCTCTTTTCTTCTTCATTCAGAACAAGGTAAATAACTGAAAGGTTAATGATAAGGTGTTCTTTCAATTTCCAGAATTTTTACTGTTCTCAAATAAAGAGAAAAGTGTTAAACACTTTCTAAGTGGAAATTATTGTTTCCAGAATTAGGGGGGAAAAAAAGAGAAAAAAAAAAAAAGGGATTTTTTTATTTATTATTTTACTTTTACTCCTGCATGGTACCAAAAAGGGTCAGAAATGGAAATAAAAGGAACTAGTGATTCCTCAAGCATTAGAAATGGCTTTGCTTGATTGTTTTCTATATGATCTGGTTTTTCATCAGTTCTGGCTATTTGTAATTACTGCTATGTTAGTGCTACATTACTGCTACAAGTGTTTATAAAGTAGTTTTTCCTTCTGCATTATATTTCTGGTTGTAATGTAACAAAATATTATATAACATAAAGCACTAACTCTTTAGATAAATAGTGACCTGAACTCCTTCACACATTTGCAAAATGATTAATTTCAAGAACCTGGTACCTTTTAGACTCTTACAGGAATACTTCACAGGTCATTAAAAGAAAGAGAAATTGGGTTATTAAAAAAAAACTGTTTCTAAATTCTAAAATACACTTTCTGTGCATATACTATCAATAGTTGGTCTAATGCTGAATTTCCCCCCTGCTTTTGTTTGTTTGGTTGGTTTTTTTTGTTTTGTTTTGCTTTGTTTTGTTTTTTTGTTTGTTGTTGGGTTTTTTGGAGGGAGGTTGGGGGGGGGTTTTTTGTGTGTGTTCGTATGGGGTTTTTTGTTTGCTTGCTTGCTTGTTTAATGGGGGGAGGACTGAATGAGGGGAGAAAACTCTGATCTTCAGCTGCATTTGTGTTACCTTCTTTTACTTTCAAATTCTTGGCTGCCTCATTATATAAACTGGTCATAAGAATGGTGAATGATCCCTAGCTAAATATTCTACAGGAATTATTTCCATTTATATCTTTGATTATCTGAAATTGTCTTCCAAAAGAGAAAGAAAATTCCTTTGATTCTATCTTATAAAACAGAATAAATAATAGGTTAAGAACCAATAAAAAAGATTTTATCATCTTGTTCCCAGATTTACTGTTCACATGTCCACTCTGACTAAAAAAAATTAATATTGTTAATAAATGCTGAAATTCATCAATATTCAGTTTATGTCCAGTATGAAGAGACTGATGAAAAAAGTCCAAGTCCTCCTCTGAATTTCTGATGTGCTTAAAATTTTCACCAGCAAATTTAGTTCCTGGTCCCTCCAGAATGTCTGTTCTACCTCCACAGTGAAATGTCAGAAGACAATTGCTGACCCCAAGTGATACTGACCAGTAAATTTTTTTCTTTTCTCTAGGGCATTCACAACAACATTTTTTGAGAGAACTAAATGAATATACACATTTCTTTTTATAATAAAAATATTCTTTAATTGAATGATCATGTAAAAATAACTCTTTAAAACTCCAAGATACATATCCTCTTTCTGTTCAAGGGAATATTTTTTTTCTCATATCTGTTGCACTCAAAGAATACATAGATACTGAGAAACTAAAAAATATCTATGCCCCATCTGATTGTCTAGGTATCAACCCATGTTTTGGATTTGGATTTTTTGTTATCTGGGTCACAGAGGAAGGATCATGTACACCCAGGGGAGAAAAAGGATAATGAATCTCTTCCAGTATCCAATACTGTACAAAGGAGAAAAAAGTGCACTCTGCAGATTAGAATGAAATATGCAAGAATACCCTGAAAATGATGTGTTCGGTCTTTATGTATGAATTAAAGCCTTCATTTTCTAATAGCTTATTCTAATTTCCCTCTGTGGTAAGTACGGTAGACCTTAAGCCCAAGAAATGATTAAGAAAAGAAAAAATCTCTTTTGCTTTAGGATGTAATCCTTCCATTTGTAGATACCAATATATCGGTCAAGTGGCAAAGACTAAAGAAGATATAAAAGAACTAGAGAAAGCTATAACAAGAGTATGCAGAGGAGTTTCATTTCCCCACAAGCTTGTGACATCATAGTTGAATTTTTAGTGAAGTCTTATCATTATTTCATGTCTGGAGAAAATTAACATGTCTATATCTGAACATGTGATTCTTTTGAAAGGAGATAGCACTATGTTCATATACCTGAAGCAGGTCACAGGCCATGACCATAGTGATCACTAAAATTCCAACAAAGAATCCTACATGGCTTCTTTCTTGATGAACTTCTAAAAAAAGGGATGTATATTTGGAAATTAAATCTGCACAGCTTTCATCAAGCACAACCAAGAGAAGGATCACAATTACCTTGTTTTAATCTGTTTTCATCCCTCTTGGGTGTAGAAATAATGTAAAATAACAACTTATATTATGCAAGTAATAACAGTAAGTGCAAAAGAGGTACATAATTTTAAACATATCTTATAAATAGTGTGATAAAATAAGTGAATGGAAACTAAGCTACAGTTTTCAGGCAGTGGTAATGAAACTTTCCTGTATTCTTCCCTTCTATGTGTTGAACTTTATTATTACCTAAGAAAGAGCTCTTTTTTGACAGAAATACTGCATAGTTATGGTCCTACGAAGACACCCTGAAAAGTACTTGTTGAAGTGAACATGTAAGGGGAAAGCACAGTACAATAACATAGGAAACAGGAAACAAGACAACTAGAAAACCTAACGGAGAGGCCTATCAAAACACAGATTTCCTGGGAGAGTCCTGAAATTAATGCCATTAATGCCATACAAAAAAATTCATAATTACTGTTAAAAATATTTTTATTAATATTGTACAAACCAAAACCTAAGCCACCAAATTAGCTTTAATGACTTTGATTTGGGTCTGAGACATACCAGAGAGAGTGTGAGACAGAGACAAAGAGATACACTTAATTGTCAAAGGGTTTTGCTAAAAATCTACAAAAAAAACCCCCAGGTTTTGAGCAGTTATCCCTTGTTTTTACCAAGTTATATCATTGCAGCAGTTCTCTTAAAATCATTGTATTCTTGAATTTAACATATAGCTGGAAATTTTTCATTAGATATTTTAAAGTTATAACATTTTATATCATTTAGGTCATTTGTGCTTTTAGGTAGTAAAGGCATGGAGAGGGTTGAATGGGGAAATAGAGGTTCTGTTTTCTGCTGTGTTGTTCATTAAGCTAAGCCACAACTTAGATTCATACATTTCAGGACCCTCAGAGGCCATTACTGCAATCTAGCCTGATCTCTTACTATAGCAAAGGGCAAAGAATGTCACTCAGTAATTTCTAAATCAAACCTGTAACTCTGGTTTGAGCTAAAGTATATCTTGCAGTCTTAAATTGCAGATTTCGGGTGATAGAAAATCCATTACTTTCACAGGTAAATTGTTCTAAAGCTTCATTACTCTCACTGTGCACTTTACTTCTCAGCTGAATTTGCCTAACATCAGACTACTGCCACTGAGAGTGAAAGGGGCTTTTTTCTTCTAAATTAAATTTGGTACGACAAAAAATGAAACAAAAACAACAAAAAAAACCCCACAATCAACTTTCTTAGGACGCTCTTGTCAAGACTGGTCTTGACCTTCTGGAAAAGTAAATTGACTAAAGTATTTTGTCTGTTCAACTTAAATCAGTCTAATAATTTTTACTCAAATTTTATGAAATTATGATAGACCAATAATCTAAATATGATATTATTAATTTGATGCAAAAAGTAATGCTGCCTTTTTATTCTTATCATGTCCTTTGGTTTATGAATTCAAAGATCACATACCTCATCTTAGGTAGATTAGGATAGCCAATACTTTCCAGAATGTAATTTTGTGTGACCTACATGTCTTGGTCCTAGATGTCATGCTGCTGGAATATATTTTACAAAAAGGACCCCAACCTAAAAATCAACACCTGTCTTGGTTTTGGCTCTGTTATGAACCATCTTTTTTTTTTTTTTTTAATCATCTGCATATTTTGTTACCCTTTTGTAACTGTATTGCGCAGATCGATCTAGAAATACACCTATATAGGATTCTTCCAAGAATACTTGAAGCTGTTTTTTACCATCTTTTGAACAGCTTTTCCTACTTTCATAATCCATCAGATCCTCATTTTTGCTCATTCAATATCAATACCATCTGATTTTTTTCTTTTTTCTGTAATTAAGAACACTATTAAAACCCTTTAGAATTATAGTTTATTTCACCAGATAATTTTTTATTTTATAAAAAAATACTAAATTAATTTAATTAGATTTGATCTTTGTGAAATCATGTTGAGCAGCATAAACTATTTTGCTACGCAAAATTCTCTACTGGTCACTGCCACTATCTGTAGGATACAGATATAGCAAGAAAGCATCCTGTTAAGGCCATACATATAGCATTCTCTTAGCCTGTAACATGGTAGCCATCATAATAATACTGTATTATATCAGGTATTAATCAGAAATTTTTCCCCTTACAAATTCAGAGTATTTAATATCTATGGTGTCTAAAAACATGTCTTTATCTCTGATCTGCCTTTCATTTTGATGATTGTTAAGTCTTACCCAAAATTACAAACTATCTGTAGTATAATCTAATTACCTTATATTGGAAAATGTTCGGTCAGTGAATTAGTTCTTTTCCTAAACCTTAAGACGATGCTGTGTCCGATACATGAAAACTGTCAGGCACATCACCTGGGATTTTTGTGGTAGACTGAGGATATAATCAGGCTCGAGATGGGCAGCATTACAGTATGAACTAGGCTGTGTTTAATTTTTTTTGTAAAAATCAGTGTAATCATTAGGTTTACACTTGCTCAAGGTCACTTTGTGACCAAAGAACACAATATACATTCCAGTAATGCTAGTGAGTGTTGGTGTTCATCTCTTCACAATGCATTCTTATTATATAAAATGTGATAATTTTCTCCAAGTGGCAAGGAAAGACTGAATTCCAGAATGAGCTACATCTTTGTTAGAAGTGGCATGCATTTCCATAGAACTAGGAATCTGTATTCTTTAATTTATTTACATGTATGTTTTTTAACATATACATCTGATGGAAAAAGACAGCTCAGTTCTAAATTGCAGATATAATACTCAGTTCTGTGTTCAAACTGGAAATCCCAACCTGGTAGGTGAAATGTGGTCTAAACATAAAAGACTGTAGTTCAAGGACCCAGCTCAGAGATGATCTTTCAAAGTAATAAGACTTGACATTACTAAAGTCACCACTGCATACCAACGTATACAGCCTATACTGTGGGTCATTATGCATCTGATATCCCTGGGTATGCTTATGAAACAAGATCCTTGTATCCCAGAGATACAGTGAAGATTGAAATCACCCAGCCTGCTCATCTGCAACTGCATAGTTGCCTACTAAAGTTTAGTGTGTTTCAGTTCATTTAGATGAGCTCAAGGAGATCTGAACCTTCCTGTCCATTTATCTTGCTTTCTCAGAAAATCTGTTCATGGACTACATGCAGCAAAATTAGAATTTAAAAATAACAGTCTTTTGGTAAATAAGCTCTGCTTTGCTGCGCCTAAGGTTGAACATTTTCAGCTGAAGAGTGAATATGTAATGAGTAAAGTTGATAAAGAAAAAGATGAGGCATTTCCTAGGACCAGCAATTGGCATAGGCTTCATTGGGCCTGCCATGCAGTCCAGGAACCATGGCAGATCACAGCAAATCAAACTGATGTCCTTCTTTTGCTGTACCAGACACACCCTGTAAGTGGACTGTTTCATACCAGCTGTAAAAACTCTAGTCAGAATAGATCCTGAGTGGATTCAATGTATGCTGTCAGTTACATACTGATTACTTCTTTTGCCTGAGACGAAAATATGTTTCTCAATAAATTATGTATCTCTCAGAGACAAGTATCTACACTGGCTCAAAGGCCAGTGGAGAATAGAGGTACAGAAGCTAGACAGACTCAATTGGCATCTTACAATCTGCAGAGCAGTGTGTCTAACTGTTGTATATATTTAATGCAGGGAAATGATGGACTTGCATGACATAGCTTGGATTAATTCCTTGGAGTACTGCTGCTGAATGGAAGTTGCTGGATCCCACTGTGGATATTCCTAAAATGTTATTCTATACATGCTGAATCATGTCTGTGCCATAAACCATGAACACAGCTGCCCATTGAGTAGATCCTTCTAATCTAACTTCGTATCTGCTATCACAGCTTATAGTGCACTCATAATCACTCAGCACTCACAGGCTCAGAAAAACTGTCCTGTTGCCCTGCATATGCACACAGTTTCCTGCTCTCGCAGTTATGTTTGTCAATCTATTAATTAGATAATATAAAGATGGCTCAGATGAATTTCAGATGCCTAAATGACACAGAATATCAACAAATCGGGCTGCAAACAGCCCCAAGAAATCGTTCATCCCCTCTTACCTCATGTGACATAGAATCGCAACACCTGCATCACTTTTGCTGCAGCTTCATTCCACCTTCTGATTTGACAGCTAAAATGACATTCCTTGCTAACATCAAGAAATCAAGCAGTCCCATACCAAAGAAACAGATTAATTGTACATCCTGTTCCTTTTTTTGCTACCACCATACCCAAAAAAGAAAATGCGATGCAATTCAGTCAAATACTAGAGAGGTAGGCACCTGCAATCCTCTCCTCCAGAAAGGAAGCCTTACAGTGTACATGTTTAGAATGAGGAGACACAAAATAATTGCTTTTCAAAAAAATACTTTATTAGGATATTAAAATAATTAGTAAGATAAAACTGATGTGTGGGGGGAAAAGAAAAAAAAAAAAAAAAAAAAAAAAAAGAAAAAAAAAAAAGCTTTTTAAAGTTGGAAGAAGGACAGGAAAAAGACTGCTGCATTTCTGTAAGGGTTGTGTACAGTAATAAGACCATTTCCAATTTGGATTTTTGGAGTCCAAAGAGCAAGAAAAAAAGGACAGACCACTTTTACATATCTGGTGCTTTGAACTCTGACTAGCACATCAGGTATGGAATTTCCCACTTAGACTTTTGTTCTTATTTCCTTTTATCCCTAGAGTTGATAGCACTTCACCTATGGCCTTACTATGCTGCAGGTATGGCAAATATAGCATGATTTGTCTTTATCACTTTAATTTATTAAAGCCAATTTGCAGAAAAATGCATTGATAGATTTTTTTTTCCTATCATTTTTCTGGCAAAGATATAAAATTATAAACTAAATTAAAACACCACTGCATATGTCTCATTTTCACATCTTAAAAAGCAAAATAGCGTAGAATATGCATGATGTGAATATTCTTAGTAGCCTTGGTGATTATTTTTGTTAAAAGAAACCCTCTTTTCTTCTGACTGCCTTCAGCCTTCTGACAGGCCTGCCATGTTGTTGTTCAGTGTATAATTTTTCTGGTAGTATAATATCAATGGCTAAACTTGACCAACATTTACTTCAGAAGACACAGTGTTGAGCATGAATTTGGAGCAAGGCCTAACACCAAGGAACAAAACCACATTAATAAAGACACCATACACCTTTAATTTTATACCATATATAAAATTTTCTAGCAAAAAATTCATATTCAACCTCATTTTGAATATTATTACCATTCCCACTATTTTTGTCACTGCTATTTTAGGAGTGAAGAGATAAAGTACTTGCCAAAACCCACAGAGCCATCACTTTTAAAAATAATATCAGAATTAAGGTGTTTTATCTCCCAGGTTACTGCTTTTTCCACACCTTCTGCAACAGACTGGAATACTTAAACTGCTTCACAAGTCACTAGTTAAGGATGGTGGTATAAAATGATTTGCTTACTGCCAAGTGTTTGATTTTTTTTTTCACATAACCCTCCTATAATATGATTGTCCAAACTAATAGAATGGTTAGTAGTTTGCTTGTTGTTTTATTCTGGGATTTTTATTTTTTTTTTAATCAGAACATTGTCAGTCTGATTTGGGGGTTTTATCATGTATTCCAGTGCCCTGGGAGAACAAAAAAAGTAATATTTCCCTGTAGGTCAAGAAAGACTTACACTTGTGTCACTAAGGCTGAGAGAAGAGTTCACTGATATGGCAACATGGGGTCATTGACCCTGCACATATTTCATGCAATCCCACCACATAAACTTCACGGGGGCTCCCTACAAAGTTAAGAAGAAAATAAACAGAAAGCAACCCCAAATTATGTGGGCTCATCTTAGCTGTATCTTCCCAACTGCTTTGCCAGCATCACATGGTCCCTTGCAGGAGATTTGAATAGTGTTATTTGATTCCCACTTCATGTGCTTTGCATTGCCAGGTATTTGGTTAGCCATTTAGCCTAGTGGATTACAGGAGAGCTTACCCTGAAGGACAGATATATCTAAGCAAATAAACCTTCCTCATGATTAGAAATGAGTATCAGGGAGTCTAAACAATAACCAAGTTCTGGGAGTTAGTAGGAGTGTATGGACGATGACAGGTCCTCTAAGAAATAGAGGGAAGTAGATGAAAATAATTGCTTTTCAAATGTTACAGCAGGAGCTGGGAGATAGTCTGAACTTGAATTAAGGGATCCTCATGTCCTCTTTCTCTCTTGTCTCCCTTAACAACACAGAATTATTAAAAGCAGAGAAACCATTACAAAAAATTAGCTATTCAAAGACCAGGATGAGCTCAAGTTCTAAAGTCTTCTACATGGGGGATGAGCAAGTATGACAAGTCAGTCCTGGATTAAACCAATAGGTAATCAGATTTCACTAAGGCAGACTGTGAGACAAATCATTGTCATGCTCTTTAAAAGCTAAGCAATGCCTGCAAAAGCTGCAGAGGAGCAGTGTTTTCTATTGAAATGACATTAAGAAAAATTAAAAATGCAGACAATAGACAACATAAGAAGGAAAGTCTTTTGTGGAGGAGCACAGTTAGAGATCATAGATGAAAACACTATTATACTGCCAGCTTGAGACAGCAAAGGGAAGCTATGCTTTTCTTTTAGCTTGAAATGTTATAAAAGCTGTGAACTGATAAAATTCTGTAATCAGATATTAAATTATTACCTAGCTCAAAAAGAGACCACATTTATTTCTATTCTGCCAAAACCTGAAGGAATCTGGAGTTCTTGTGAATAGGGGTTAATGACATAATTTGATTTAAATAGCCTAGATTGTTTAGTGACTATGCCAACTCAACCCACTCCTCTCTGTAATGTTTCTCTACCTCTTATACCATAGAACTGAGGGGGGGAAAAATCCCATGGAAGGTGAACACTTTGAAGCATCAATCATTTTGAACCCTTAATGCATTCTTCACCCAGCTGTCAGGACTATAAGCCATAACTGGATGCAAAATGGCTATTTTACTTTCCTTACAAATATTGAGATTGTGCAGCGTAAACTAAACAAATAACTTCACAGATTCCTTCAGCTTCTGTGATTCTGAAGCTCCCTATGACTTGTTCTGGTGTCTTTTCTGTACGAGATCTGCTCCTACTAAGCGAACAGCTAAAAGAGGTACCCCTTTTCCTTCCAGCTAAGTCTGTCATTAGGATTTTGTGGTGATAAATTTAAGACATCCCAAGCTTTAATCAACATTCCATTTTTAATCCCTTCAACTAAATACTCCAAGCGTTAAACACCATTTCAAATAGTCATGTGCTAGCCACTAAACTGTTCTTGAAAGCTGAATTACAGTATTTGCTTTTGCAAATGCAACCAAATTAAATTTTATGGTGACAATAGCTAATATTTTATCTTTTTTAAAGCCTGTTCACAGCAGTCATTCCTATCAAAAGTTTTGCTTCTAAAAAGTGAAAATGCTTGCAAAAGATTTCCATGCACAATCCTAACAACACACTCAACAAAATCCTGCTTATGCATTTTAGATTTTTTTTTATCCATATGACTTTTTTTTTTCATTCCTCATCTTATTTTTTTCTTTAAACTAGGAAATACAGGCATATGTTTTAAAGTATTTTTTCTAGGAAGCATTTTGAGGTGTAAATATAAATTGTTTCCTTTACAGCCATTGTGCATTAAAGTAAATTCTACTGCATTTGAAAACATGTCAGCTTTATTTTGTACTGGTATTCAGAATCCTCTCTTTTTGACCAATATTATATAAAGTTCCTCTGGGAAGATAATGTGTATGATTGCAGCCCTGCCTTGTTAAAATCCATGGCTTTTTATGCAGTCATGTTTTCATCCATGAATTATGCATGAAAAAATATCTCATTACATTTCATTTTCTTTACAGCAGCATCCCCCTTCTCGACATGCTCAGATTCCCATCAGCCGAGCTCTACTCACCCTGCAGCTTGGCTCCATCTTGATGCCTTCATAGCATTTTAGACAAAATGGGCGTGTTTAACTTGTCACCTCAAGCCTCATATAAATTATTCACCAGAGCTTTGCACAGATTTGTGAGATAACCAGGCTGAACTCAGGGAAACTTCACAGGTTTCACTCAGTGCGTTGTATTTGACAGGGACATTAATGGGAATTTCCCCCTATAGTAGTCCCAAACAGAAGGTTCGAGGGGTTTTTGTTGTTTTTGTTGTTTGTTTGTTTTCTTAAAGGATCCCAGTTCCAACATTCAGATTTATTGAAAATTACTTTTTAAAGCTTTAACAACATATTTTTACTTTTAGCATATCTCACCTGTGCCACTATTTCTTACAATCCAAAGGTCAAATGAACAGTATCTCTTTAAAATAGTCTGCTTAATTTTAAAGGTGCGTGGAAAACTCTCCAACAGTATGCACATATTTAAATCACACAATTTTACCACTTGGACCCTTGTCCTTCAGCTAGAACCTAGAAGGTGGGTCTTTATTTCAAACAACTGACGTTAGCATTAGAATACCTGAATGGTGCAGTTTGTGAGACCAGGACCTGAGGTTCCCTGGTTTTGGCATGCAACTTGTATGCACGTCAAAGGACAACAGCTGTGGCCTATTTCTATCTGTAATAAGTGGAAATAAGCAGGCCGTTCAGAAGACATGTAGAAAAGCCTATATTAGTTAAAGAAATTAAACTCCCTCAGATTTTTGTTGGAAGTTCTCTAGCCACAAGATGTGATGATAATGTCTCAGAGTAAAACCTCCATCTGGTCCTCCTATCCTCCTCCCCAGACACTTCTGTATCCCATGGGAAGGAAGCATGTTGAGTTCATTATCTTTCAGTTTGGGAAAGAATGAGGAATTAAACACAAATAAAGCCGAAAAGAAGTGAGGGCCGAGTCGCCGATACACAAAGACACTTGAATTAACACATGCAGTTTCCTTAGGCTTCAAGTATTTTAGAACATTTCTTAAGATATATTCAGTTCAGTAATATGTTCAGTAACCTTTGTAACAGAGGTTCATGCTTTAACAGAATACACAGAAATCCGTTCTGTGACTACAGGGCTTCAGATGGCTCCAGAGACAGGGAAACAGCGCAGAAATATCTGTGCTGCATCCTGGTTGGGTGGGAGTTGTACTGATGGTGCTTTCTAAGATGAACAGGACATGGGTAACCTTGCAAACCACTAGAACCACCAGTGGGAGCGGAGGGCTGGGCAGCTAGCAGTCCCTGACCCCACTTTGGGCTGCTGTCCGCCTTTGAGGTCTGAAATCATCTCCTTCAGGGAGCAGAGCATGAGCTGTGCCAAAGCAGGGCACAGGCAGGAAGGGAGATGCTTCAGGAGTCTCCCAGGGGCCTGGGGAGCCTGGGAGGGAGGACCTCCTGCTTAACTCCCTTGATCCCAGTGTCTGTGTATCTCTGCCCTCTCTCCTTCCAGCACAGTCCACCAGACCTGACTCCAGTCCCTCTTTCAGCTTCACCCTGCAGCCGTGTGGCACTGGAATTGGGGTACCTGCCACAAGGAAGTTGACTCTAAGCAATCAGATATTTCATTCAGCCTTTAAAAATAAAAGTGGTAGCTAAAAAGGTCATAGTAAGAGGAAAAGCCCTCTACAGACAGAAGTCCTACCATAAGTACTTCTTGGAATGGAGGTACATCCTCTTTTTTTTTAAAAAAAAAATTTTCTAATTGTGTGATTTACTACTGTTATTGTTATATATCTAGTGCTCATTATTTATTTTTAGTTATTTATTTTAATTAATCAGGATTAATGCATAAGGAACTAACTCTGAAAATATTTTCATTTCTAATTTAGAGCCTTTAATTTTTTTGCTACGGATTGTAATACTTGTGAGCTGCAAGGTCAGACAACTTACAGAGATGCAACACATACAGGGAAAAAAATAAGTAAACCAAAATACCACAAATAAACTCATCAGACCTCCACTATTCAATGTCAGAAATAGCAAGAAAGGTAATGATATTTCATGTATGAACATGATTTACTTAGAATGGCAAGGGATTATGACAAAGACAAATATGAAGGGCACTAGGAACTATACATGAAGAGTTCACAGTGGCTTCCATCTCTTTCACTGGACAATTTTGTAATTTCATTCAGCATTATATTTTCCTATGAGCAACACACAGAGAGCTTTGACATATATCTTCTATATACATTGTACCAGCAAGGTTAAAATAACAGAGTATGCAGCAGCAGTGGGGCAAAGTAGTCCATTTCTTCCTACCGCTGTCTAGGAAAGGTTGCATTTTTCCAGAGATTTAGCAATTTATATGCCTTACCATAACATCCTATGCTACATACATACTACATTCACTCTAGTACTAAATACAATGGGGTACAGAACATTTTTGCATTGGCTATTGCAGAGAAAAAGTTTTAATTATGGAGCACTTATGAGTGTGAAAACCAAATATTTCAAATACACTCGGCAGCTCAGACTGAACGAAGGTCTTTCAAAAGTAAGAAATGTGACTGAATAAAAAAATACTTTTAAGTTTTCTTTTAATTATAGGGAAAAATGTCATTTTTCATTTCACAGTCCTCATTAAATAGTATATTCACATCATAATGTCTAGAAAATTTTTGTGTGTAACTTCCAATTCAGCTAATTAGTACCACGACCTACTGGAGAGTTATAATTTAAGAAAAGAAATGAAGAGAAAAGTTAACCTTCCTCAAAGCAAAAAAAATTTAGTATTCATATGTTACTAAAAAAAAAAAAAAAAAAAAAAAAAAAAAAAAAAAAAAAAATCTGTGCAGGAAGAAGCACAAGTCCAAGCAGAACAGTAGCACTGGCCTCTTTCCCTTCTCCTTCCAACCACACACAGGCTCCTTCTGGGCCAGTAAACAGGAGACCACCCAGCCAGGATCAGCTCCATTACATGGAGCCAGCCGTGTCCTCCAGACCAAGCTCTGCTTCCTGCAAGTGCAGCAGGCAATCACTTCAGAAATGTCAGTGTAAAGAATAAAGTCTAAATACTGTATAAACATTTGAACTTTGGATAACACTTGCTTTGCCTCATGAAAAGCTGAGTCTGATGGCTAGCTGCTAGAATATGATGTGGTTTTTATTCCCCAGACCAATAACTCGCACCCAGTGCAAGTGAGATAACAAGAAAAAGTACAAGGTACAGTAGTTAGTGTATTGAACAGTCAAGTCTCTGGAGGGAGAGCAGAGAGAAAGGCATTTTGAGATTGTACTAGAAATCATTGTTTCTCTGCTGAGGGTCTTCAAAGTACTCATTGGAAAAAAAACAGCTTTCAGCAGTCAAAACTCTGTTACACTTAATGGTGTTTCATACAATGTTTTGTATTGAAAAATATAAATTCCATTTGAGGTACTTTGAAAATTTCCTGGTACAGACTCATTTTAGTCAATTACCCTGGTAAGTTTAAAATCCTGAAATGAGAACTTATTCATGTTGTCTGTCAGTTAAGCTAGACTTCAGCACTTCAGAAAAATGTTATTTATCTTTATGGACACTTTTACACACTCAAAAGTCACTAAACTTCACAATTAATGACTGCAAATACAGATGAAGTACACAAATAACATGCACATATAGAGAGGAAAGGAGCAAAAACTGCAAGGGATAGCAATATAGTTGAAATCCTATTTTATGTATGAATATGCTTGTTCTTCATCGTGTAAGTGTGGTGGTTCCTTCTTAATCAAAATTTGGGATATTAACATTATTATGAAAACCTTATTTGTGTATGGCAGACAAGTAACAATCTGACTTCTGTCTGTGATTAATATTGGCTGTTTACTCATTCTTTTATGAGTCTTTCCTTCTTTTCCAATATGGCTTTGAATCAATAAGCCATGTAACTAATTGATCTGGATTTCCAAAAATCTGCATCCACACACACCTTATTAACCAGTACAGTTCCCCAGGTCATCAGTCTAGGCAAACGTGGCTGCCTTTGGTCAGATAAGTAAGGGCTTTAGAGTTAGGAACTGTTTCTGAAGATAGTTAAGGACATAATTAAAACACTTTAAGAGGTATAACTTTATCATATGACACATATAGGCACTGTAAGTCTAAAAGTAATTTGAAAGTGGGACAAACGATGCTAAAAAATAAAATTTCCTGGGGTTCTTAAATTCAGAAATTTTGAAAAATGTCTCAAGACCACAAAAAGCATAGGTACAAATAAATCCACTCACAATTAAAATGTGTTTGCTACTCTGTAACAAGTGGGTATTCATGAAAAAAAAGTGATTCTTTGCTACTGTCCCACAATAAAGAGTCCTCCTTGATTTTTTGGTAATTTCTGGAAACTTTTTCTTCCATAAAGAACTTGCTTGTTGTATTTATGGGCATCTCCTCATGATCCAGAAGAAAGATCTATTTGTCTTCCTGGTTCTGCCTTTTCTGTGTAGTAATGCCAATGCACACCCAGAGCTTCCAATAGCTATTTTGTTTTCTCTATGTATTTGCTGTTGGATCCTACCTTATAGTCAAAGTGTCTCTGTGTTTTAACGTCGTCTTTTATTCCTCTGTTTTGTAGAACCACCAGTTTTCTTGCTTTTTTTTTTGTTTGGTTTTGTTTTTTCTTTGCCTGTAGTGATTTCTTGAGCTCTTATTTCAAGCAAATCTTTTTCAACCATCAGCAGTTTAAAAATGTTTCTGCATTGTTGCAGCCTCTTTTTCAGCAACCCCATTTTTCTTTCTTATTTCATGCATGCAGCACTGCGGGTACACTTTGAAAGACTCACCTTCCTCTTCCTGATCTGATTTTGAGGAAAACACTTTTGACAGGTTGAAAGATGTCTTCCAGATCAAGCAGGTGATGTGACCAGCTTCCTCTGACATTGAAACATCATTTCCTGCAGCAATGATATACCCACATTTGGATTCTTGTATTCTGTCTGTCCGTCACCTTTGTACATCACAGATTTTTATTTTTTTTCACTTAGATTGTTTGAATTTTGTGTTTTCAAGGTATATTTCACACATAGTTTAGAATATATTTTAAAATGCCCAAACCAAATACACTCTAGCTTGATGATACAACAATTAATATATCTTCAAGGGTTTCAGGATTTATTTCCTGTTAATACTTGGCACACAGGAACCTGTTGGTCCTCATGTGGTACTCACTTGGATTACTCATAGTTTTCCATTCCCTAGTGCTTCACCAGTCCTATAACATGGTCAAGACAAAATGTTTTTTCTAGTTAGATGTTGAGTCATGACTGGACCAAGGAAGACAGGCAGAGTTTGGACATCATATCATGCCTGATGTAATAAAATGTAGAGTAACTAGTAGTGGGTGAATAGAATAGTGTCTTATGTAATATTTATGCTGACCTGCAGCCTGCTTACAAGGGAATGCATCAGCCATGACACCATTAAAACTTTTTTCTCGAGGCTCTAATGTTTCTATGTTACCCTAAGTGATCATGATATTATAGGTTCATAAACTGATTCTATTTTTGCTATAAGAAAAATGCGTAGAGTTGCAGTGTGGTATAGGAGAGGGTTTCTAATGTGGCAGTGTGGGCAGTAGAATAACACGCAGTATTAGCATACACTGAAAAATCTAACTGCCTGCTGGTAGCTGAAGGACAATCATGATTATTTTTCTTTTCTCTTATGCATGCACGTGTGTATTCATTTGTATGCACAGTTTGTATGTGTCAGTCCTGTTCCAAGAAATACACAGTTTATACATGTCTGCCCAGTTCTGCAGTTCTTTCCCTCCTATTCCAGGAAAGCTTACAAAGACATCTAGCTACACATGTAAGTGTGTATATTGAGATCAAATACGAGGAGCCATCCATTTCAGATCTCAAAGCTATCAATTTTCTCACCTATCGTTGCTCAGATAACCACTTACTGTTCTAGTGTCAAGATTGCTTTGGTTTCCTGAAATGAGAGGGAAACTTACCTTCCCAAACAACACCTGTAGCACAATCCATTTTTCTGATGGATTATATTAAGATGAGAGCACTAACTGAATGTACTCTGACATTAAAAAATTCTAGGCATAATTGGGTCACAGAATCAACAAGACATAGCATATAGAAAGAAAACATGTTGCAAACCTTACATAAGACAAATGAACATAAAAAGTATCATTCTCTAAGGGATTCTGTTAATTGAATACATTTAAAATTTTCAGAGGCAGTTAAAGCTGACACCTGCTGTTTTATAGACTGACGTGGTTAGAAGCTATCTAGCTCTTTCCAGTAAACTGAAAAAGCAAAACATCTAATTAAAACCAAAACGGTAAAGGCATTTAGTCAAATTGCTTAGTGTTCTTTTTTAACATGTAAAATTGGCCGGGTTCTGTTGGCACAGATAGTTTATCAAAGCTAATGACTAAAATTATGGAAGCCCAAACAAAACTTGAATGTTTCAACAGCCAAAGACTCTCCAGAGCTTCACCTTTGAAAGCCCTAAAAATGGATTAATACAGCCCTTGGATTAACCTGAAAAGAGGAAGAGCTGAATCTTATTGATTAGTATAAGATTTAGGTGTAAGGCATAGTTATGTCCCAGAGTCTGAAAATGCACCAATTGTTATTAAGTCTTGAGAGTCTGTAATAATTTTCTGGAAAAAAAAAATCATATAAATTAAAATTTCACATAGAGTTTCTGGACTTCAGATGCAAAATTAAAAGAGCTGGTGCTCTCAATATTTAAAAGTAACAACGATGCTGCTATACAGAAGGCTGCTTTGATTCCTTTATGCTACAAAAAGGGTGGCATTTCTTGAGGACCACCGTGATTTGCCAGATGTAGTAGCTCAATCTATTATTAGTAGTATTATCATGGCATCTTCAGCCCAAATTGCATTATACAGTGAGAGAAGTGGGAGAGAAGTGGCAGCTTCTTCATCCAAGGAGTTAACATTTAAAGGTCCTATTCAGCACTTCTTACTATAGCATATCCTACACTGAGGGGGCTTTGCCAAAGGATGGAGTGAATAAGGAGTGCTGAATAGGACTCTACAAAGGCACAGCAGGTACAGCTGGTGCAATTCCACACAGACAAAGCATTGTACAATACAATGTAGACAGTTAAAGCACTGCATTATGTATCATTATGAAAACCATCCATTTTACATATAATTTATAATATGAAAGTAGTTATCCTCCCTCCAAGTTTTACTCCATTTTTTGAGAGCTTTATAAAATTATTATTGCATCATAAAGACCACTTAGTATGGAAATACTACAGTAAAACTTTAAGCTCAGTTGTTGAAACAAACAAGCAACAGATAACTTTTCCTTTAAAAAAAAAGTAAGAGGTCTCTAATTTGATGGTGTTGATAGAGAATTCTCTTTAGTATGAGAACAAGGATTTTTAAAGAAATCATTATTATTTCTCATTAAAGGCCATTATCTATTTTTCATAAATTTCAAGTTGTCATACATGCATCAATGAAGGAAGTTTTATAGCATTACAGCACGGATGCTATTTTTCTTTGTAAAGAAAAGAAAATCAGGATAGAAAGGTAACATTACATATATAAATATACTCGTATACTTGTATATATAAATATACTTAATCTTTCAATACTTCAAGTGTCATCATTAATGGGCATTTTCTGAAGATGGTCTCACTAAACTGTAGTGCCACTGACAGATGAAAATGACGGCTGGATGCCATGATAAATACTCATCCTGTGTTCTTGGCCAGTGTAACATGGGATTTTATATCAGACAGACAAATCATGTATATTTCTAAAGACTATCAGTCAACACAGGACTTTATAACCCTCTTAAAATATAGCAGAATCCTAAGCCTTCAACTAATAAAACCAAACTTCCAAGGAAAAGTGTCTGTGGTCTTTTGCTTTTGTAGGTTTTTTGGGGGGTTGGGAGGGTTTTTTTGTTGTTTTGTTGGGTTTTTTTCCCTGTGATACACATGTAATGATGGTTTCTTAGTGTTTTTTTCCCCAAAACATCACTAGGGTTGGAGTTTAAAGAAACATAAGACCCTAAGGAGTCCTCACTTCAGTTAGACATTTCCTTCCTACAAACTTCCACTTTCTACAGAAAATTCAGAGTTGCTGTATACCTGAAGTGTGTTAGCTTCCCTGGGATCATGATTTGACCACTGTAGGACTGGTCTATACAATTTACACACAGAGCCATGGAGTGTGTTGCATGAATGCAGTCATTGTGGGGTGAATTTTCCATTGAGTGTTTTCTTTCCATGATGGATGGAAACCCTCTTTCATCTTCCTGGGTTCCTTCACCACCTTTCTGGGTAAGTGAGCTCTGCATGTTAATATTTGGGTTTTGTTAGCTCTCACTGTGACCTTTAGCACTGAGAGAGATGGCATGCCAAGCATGGTAAGGACACACAGATAGCTAAATAGCAATGAGTGGCAAAAAAAATAGCAACTAACAAACACGTTTCTCCTCAGCAACTGGGTAAGAGTCAATAAGAAGTCATAGTCAGCTGCAAAAACCCTTCAAAGCTTTTCATCATCATAGGCAGACCACCAATGACAAGGGGAGTGGAAGCACACTAGAGTCCAATGTGCACTGGGGGAAGGGGCATGAAAGGGATATCCATTGTCTTAAGATGCATCAGGGACTGAAAGGTGAAAATAATATTGTTATTACTCCAGTTCTCTTCCTAAAAAAATATGGTGAATTCTGATACAATTTTTTCTTTCCACTTTTGTCTTATATTGATAATAAAAGGCTTCAGATAATAACTAAACTGAACTTCTAACAGAGCTGGGTCCCATTTGACATTCCTCATCTTCTGTTGAAGATTTTGACTTACAGTTGACGTGGATGCACAGCTTTTCTCCACAGGAAATTCATACCTGAAGGGGGATGCTGTATGCCACAGGCTCAACCAGGCATGAGCTTGGAGTTCTCTTCTGTGTGCACTGCTTAGAAATAGCCTTAGCATCCAAACAGATATAAATGGGCCAGCTGATCTCTAATGCTTCTACAATGGGGAGCACAGAAGAAAGGAGTATAAACTTTACAAGACCTATACATAATCTGTCCCTGTATGAAAAGATAACATATAAAAATATTCTGAAGTTATTATTTTAAATAATATTTGTAACTCTATGGATCCTTAAATATAGCAAATTTAATTCAAGTCCCCATGTAATTTCTTCTCTTCCACTGAACCCTAAAAGTTCCACATTTCCTCCTGCTTTTCCTGCTTTTCAGAGGGAATTCCACTCTTATGCAACTTAAAACTAATTTATCTTTATCAGCCTCACATTCACCCTTCACATAGAGAGTTTTGTTCATTTCCAGTTCCCCTCTGACGGTGCTCCACCTTGTCCTCCCATGACAAGAGGATTACTTTCTTCCTTTCTTCCTAAGTCCACACCACATATCTACTGGTTCTTGACCTCCTTCACAGCTACCCTCTGTATTAAAGCTTCTTGTTACTCTATTATTCATTGTCATGTCTACAACTCTGTTAGAATCTTAATATGCACATATTTCCCCTGAAAAAGACCTGTCTGTGCTCACAGTCCTTCCAGCTCTCATAACTTCCCAACAGCCCTCCCTTACCAGCTACCACTATTGGCCTGGGAGTCAGACCACTCAGGCCATCCACATGCTGGGAGGATGAAGAAAGGAACAGCAAAGCCTGAAAAGATATCAGTTGTCACCGTCCTGTTCCTCACAGAGCTGCAAAGGTGCTTGAAACTATTAAGTCTGGCAAATAAGGACTCTCTGACACCTCATTTTTAATTTTTCTTTTGGTCTTATGTTGTTTTTTTTCTATGATTAATACATTGAATATTCCTTTCAGTGGGTTATATGTGTTATTCCACAATTAATAGTGTGCTACACAGCAACAGAAAAATATAGAAAGGCTTCTGAGTTGAGCAGAGGACCTAGGAAAGCTCAGATAATTAAACTTTCAATGACTGGAACATACTCCAGCAGCAATAAGCCACACTGGATGTCTTTGCTTGGCTATTGACACACTTCTCAGATGATTGAAGGCACTTGACCCCTGGCCTCATACCCCAAAGTGCAACTTAAACAGGCACCAGTAAGCCCCATAGTAGCTCATTGCTCAATTGCCACTTGTCTCCTGTATCTGCTATGTAAGTGTGCCCCCATGGATATGATGAGTATTTCCTCCTTAGCTAAGAGGACAAAACAGTCACCATAGAGGGGTGATACATGGCTTTGTACTCCGTGATGTTTCTTGCAAACATCTTCTGCAAAGGTTGTGTTCATTTTAGTTTCGAAGTTGCTCAGAGACATAAGTTCTGGGTCCTTAGGTGCGTGCATATGCTGAGTGTGATTCAGGGTTCCTTTACTGTAACTTGTAGAAATGGTGCAAATATCTTTAGTCACTTTTTGTTGAATGCTTGAGACAAAAATAAATGTGGCTGTTCCTGAATTATTTTTGATAGGGGAAAAAAGTCAATAACGTCTGGTTCATAGAGAGAGGGACACAAATGGGACAGAACAGGGCTGGGAGGAAAGAAAGACAATAAAATGTTGTGTTTGGGATGTATAAAAAGGCCTCCATTAGCAGTAAAAAGCCCTGCAGCCAAATTCAACAGTCTACAGTTTCATGGTGAAGAAACTAAGAAACTAATCAAGCCATGTACCCAGTCTGGAAATCCTCTGGAGTTCTGAAAGGTCAAACACATACATGAAAAGGAAAAAAGTCAGAAAGTCAGGGAATTATTTCAGATGTGAGTATAACCCAGTGACTGAAAAGGACCCGCCAGCACAAACAAGGTGTTGAGGATTTGCTCCTGTATGAGTTACTGCCTGTAATGAATAGTCACAAGGCTCTTAACCATGAGCTCCACTGTCTTTCTCTGCCAGAGTCCTTCTACACAAATCAGAGGCCATAACTGTAAAACAAAACCTGCTGCCCTCTCCTTAGCAGATAGACTTGGTTTCCTCTGCCACAGCAGCTATGACAAGCTCTTCAAAGAGTGCCTCATGCAGACTCTCATATTCAGTGCAGGGTCATGAGGCTTTTCCCTGTGTTTTGAGAGAAAGAGGAGGACACATCATTGAAATATTGGTCATTTAGGGAGTGAGTTTTGAAGTGAACTGAAGATGAGTTGGAAATCCCACTTTACAGACTTTAAGCTCCAACCCCTGTATTGGAGTTTAAATCCTGTGTATTACCTGTGAAGATTTATCCATAACACAAAGCCAGAGCCCCAGGCCTGGTCTACATTAAAAAGAGGTTGTTATGTGAATTATACTAGAAAATGCTTTGAATGGAGAAGTACTTTATATAATCAAAAGACTCCCTTTTAAACAGTTACTTCTATACCAGTTTCCAAAAAGAAGAGGTAATATTGCAAGGAAAACATCATAGCTGTGTGAGTTAGGGAAATGATTTTTTTTTTTTTTCACATCCTGTCAGAGTCGAGTCAGTAGCGCTTTTAAGTTTAGATTGACACCAAAAGAGGAAAAGCCCTGTGTCAGAGTGGGAGAATTGTCAGCACCAGTAGCCCACCTCTGAAAGCCCCTGTTTTTTCTCTTAATAAAGGACTGGAAACTAAAAAGTATACTGCAGAGGTTTAGAACCACCTTTCACTTAAAATGTGAAGTCTCTCTTCTCACTGGATGTAATTTGTGAAAAAACATTTATTTAAGTGCTAAGAACTAGTTAGAGTTGAGGATGTGACAGACTTCAACTTTAGAAAGAATTGAACAAAGCAGGCAACCCTGCTTACTTAGGTTTAGATTAAAGCTAAAATACACCTGATCTGTGGCTGTGTGAATCAAAAATTATTTTATTTCTAACATAAATTTTAAGTTTACTAATTTGCTACTTATTGATAACATTAAGCTTGAAATACATGTTAAAAATTGCCTGGTAGAGAGAAATTCGCTATTATTTCTTGTTGTATGCAAATGAATACTTAGACTTTAAGAGTCTTGTTGAATTTCAATATGTATGAGATATTCTACTGTTTTTATTGGAAAAGCTTACAAAGAATGGCTTACGATAGAAAGCAAAATGTTTGATCTTTCATATGAAAGCTCACTTACTGCCACAAACATGTTCTTATAAAACATGACTGAAAACAGACCTGGTTTAATATAATCACGTTTATTAATACTTATTACTTATGTAGCATTTTGTATGCAAGCATTTGGCACATTTTATAAATATCAGTTAAACTTCACAACCAGGCTGCAATTCATGCAGTACTCTGTCACTAAGCGTATTCTCTACAGGGATAAATTGAGATCCCTTGACTACATCTATTCTGTGGGCTCAGTCACGGGGACATGATCATCCATACATTTAAATTGCTAACACAGTCCCTGGAATCTTTTTTCCCTCAGTCTTTCTTACAGATCATACCAGGGCAAAGGACTATTTCATATAGACCATTTGGACAGTTTCCCTTTTCTGGGGACAAGAGAGCCTGACTGTATGTATTTAAGCTCTGTCCTGCTATATGAGAATGGTCTCTGGACAAGTCCATCTACCAGCATAGGTGTGACCACAGTGTTTCTAGCACAGTGTTGCTTGTAGATTCCTGACCTAATTAGATTCTGAAAGCAGCACAGCCCAAAGAAGTATCTATGCACTAGTCCTGATAGAGCAAAGAGCTAAGGATCTTCTTCTACTTCCACTTGCTCACAGTTGTGGTCTTACATCACTTGATTAAGATTTCCATGGTGAGGCAGGTAAAATGCATCTGCTTTTGGAAACAAAGCAGGATGGGAGAGAAAGGTGAAGAAGTATATTAATAGATGGGTGAGAATAGTTCTCTAATTAGATGATTTACTTTGGCAGTCAGATATGCAGAGGTAGGAAATCAGAGACTTGTTGTTGGGGGTCCCTAAAGCCTACAGCTCACTAGCTTTGAATTGGAGTGGCCAGAGTCGTGAGGTGCCCAGCACAGTCAGTTTCTCAGTACCTTAGGAAACACTGTATTTTTTCAAAAAAAAAAAAAAAAAAAAAAAAAAAAAAGAGGGAAGACAGGAACTGAAACAGGAATCTGTTATCTGTTTAATGACAGTCTTGGGAGGGAAGTGAAAATATGGAAAATAGGGAAATGATGGGTGATAATGGCTGCTGCAGGGAAGATTTCAAGAGGTAGGCTGCAGCACTGTTTTGTCTTATTCAACCCATATCCTTTTCCTCCCCTGGAAGGAGCAGAAGTATTGAGGCAGTAAAACAAAACCCTGACTTTTTAGAGGTGTGGTCTAGTAGAAGGGTTTTTTCTCAAGCAACTGAATGTCTTTGGCAACTGACCACTGCTCCCTGGGGCCTACACTAATTGGTTGAGTAATTGGCCTCAGTTCAAGCCACACTGCAACACCAGTGTAGCTACATTACTCCTGGGGCTCAACATAGTCTCTCTCTGAAGAGCACCAAGCATGTTTCTGGTCCTAGCTTTACTTTATTGTGTCATGCAACCTTGCTAAACTCCATTAATCATTCAATTATATTATTTTATGGATTATATATATATATAATATATATATTATGGATTTATATATATTATTATTTGGATTATATCTAAATTATTTAATTATAAATATTATCTTATGGCTTATTAAATTATATGAAGTAGTGCAACTTTTTAGAAAAGACTGAAAAAACCTCCTCTCAGGATGTGGGATTGACACATTTACTTACAATAAAACCTCTGCATCTACCAGAACATGAAAAATATGTAGTTAGTTTCCTGTGCCTTTACTGTGAATCTTATGTATATGTCCCTATAGCTTTTTATGAGGCTTCATTATGCATAGGCATGTGCAGAATTAGGCCTTAGTTGAAGAAAATGTTCTCTTATTGAATATTTGGATTTGGATTGTCCTAGGCTTTATCTTAAACTAGGTTTCAAGCCAGCCAGTGAAAATTTTGGAATAACTGTGAGTAAACAGGTAGTAAATATTTTTAAGACCTCATAACCTGACCACAGAGAATAAAAACCAAGCCTGATTCGGAAGACAGAGGCTTAGGTCAGTTTCTGTGTCTGTAATTTTCTCTTTTTCTCCCTAGTTCTTATTTATTCTGTCACTTGCTGATGAAATTTTGTTTGTTTTTGTAAAAATGTCATACAGGTACCCATTTTTATCCATGTAAAAAACAAATAAAGAGTAGATGTACAATGCTGAATATGCTATTACTTGTGACAAAATTATTTCATAGGAAGAGAATGAGAACTAACTTCCAAATTCTCATGGTTTGTGTGTACATCCTTTCAGCTAAAAAGGAGAAGCCCAGCTGCAAAGCACTGTGCCTGCCAGGCAGATGCTGCAACACGTAGCACCTTGAGAAAGGATCATCCACTTCTTGGAGCAGTGACAAAAGAAGGCAGGGGATAGGGAAGCCACAGAACCTGTGACCAGATCCACCTCTTTCTTCACTTCCAACCTTGATCAACCTGCTTTCTCTTCATCTGGCTTATTTTTGTGAAAATACAACTTCCACTGGGCAAATATTGGTGGCAGGAACAGCTTGAGTTTGTAACTGAAGATTCACAGTGAGAGACAAGGAAAAGCTGAAATAATACTCTTTGTGACCATATTGACCACATCACCTCTGAAGTCAAGGACATTGCTGCACAAGTCAAACCAGTAAAGGTGTCTTCTCCATGTTCAGAATGGAGATCAAGGAACAGAATGATTGATGGCCCTGTTTTGTAAGTACTGAAGTTAGTAGAGATATTGGTTGATTTCACCAGGATGGGGTGTCAGCAAAGAAAAAGAATTCAGGGCTCCTTTGAAATTATAATAAAACACACCAAGAAAAACTATTTCTTTAGAAGTTAATGAGCTAGAAAGAGGCCAGTTGAGAGGAAAGTTTTGAATTATGGGGGCCGAGTGGGCAATTTCACCTTCAATAGTCAGCTTCTCAGTGGGTCTAAGCAAATGAGAAAATATGGAAGTCTGGTGTTTATGAGCCAAAACACAGGCCAAGACTGTGAATGACAAAGTTCTTTATAAATACCTGTTATTGAAAAGAAAACACACAACATTATCACTTCATACTGTGATAATTACAAAGCAACACTGAGAAAGTGTCACTGGACTGGCTCTTTCTGGACTTATTCATACACAAACATAAAGCTGGAGACAACCTCTCAGCAGGATTTTTCATGTTTCCTCTACCACTACATTTAGCTGCTCTGTGAAGGATTTAAGGTAAAGTCAGAAAACATAAGAGAACTTAAGTCATGATCATTCCAATTCTGGAGTGAAATAATAAAAAAAAAAAAATAAAAAAATCAAACTACTCATTGAATACAAGTGAGCAATCAGCTTTGACCTGATACAGATGAACTGATTTCAAGTTCTGCCACTAATCCACCCATTCTGTTCTAATGAATCACTGAAAATTAAAGAATCAGATGAGAAGATAAAAGTCAGATGACAAAAACAATGCAAAGTCGATATTCGGACAGATGACAGTCTTGCCAAGGCCACATTTAACAACAAAGTATTATTAATGTTAAGCTTTCAACCAGAGGTTAATCTGCAATTCTATTTTTTTAAAGCTACCTAGAGAGAATTTTTTTCTGGACTATTAACTTTTTTTTAGTATTTAGATCACAACTTCTAAAGACTTAGCTATATTTTGACAGGTACTGACAAAGAGTGCCATGGAATTGTGACTCGATTGTCACCTTCGGCATTTTCAAGCTGAAAAACTCAGGATGAGTGCTAGGTACTAATTAGAACTGTTATATTAGGAAAGCAAATACAATGGTGTCTAACATTAAACAAAGCACAATTCTCATCACAAATGGTTCCTTTTGTGTGTGGGTTAGTCTAAAAAACCATTTTGCATGATAATGAGGCACAAACAATAATTGCCAAAGTAACTAG
Source organism: Florisuga fusca (assembly GCA_038090715.1). Lineage (NCBI taxonomy): Eukaryota > Metazoa > Chordata > Aves > Apodiformes > Trochilidae > Florisuga > Florisuga fusca. The sequence continues at coordinate 4,176,153 of JAAWXA010000021.1, forward strand.
CTTCATGCAATTACAAAAACCACATAAAAAGCCCTATTGTTTGTTGTCTTATGGTTTTTAATGCTAATTTTGCACTTGATAATTTGAGGATTTTATTTGTGCCGCAGAGTGCAATTTGGGTTTTGTGTGTGTGAGGCTGAAGGCTTCTAATGGGGAGTAAAGGATAGGAGGAAACAAACCCAAGTGTGCAAAAGTAAAAGAAACAGTGGCTGTCAGGGAAGAGATTGGACAACCAGAAAAGAGGATGAGAAAAAAATCAGTGGTGAAAAGGGGACATTTCCTCTTTGAGAAAGAGGGAAATCAGAGCTGAGAAGAGGGAGGCTGTAGGAGCTGGGAGGTGCACAGACCAGCTAATGAATATCACTAAGCTGACACATCCTGTGGTTTGGAATGCATGACAAACCAGGGAGTCACACAAAGATCTGAGGGAGCAGGGAAAATTAGAGAGTAAAAAGTCAGATGGCTAAGTAGTTAAAAATAAAAAGTTTGGGGCCCTGCTCTTCCCTTGAAGGGTCTCTCATTACAGCCCATACAAACCATTTATAATCCCCTGAAAGAAAGATTAGACCCCTTCTATTTAAGTGTAGACACTGACTGCTCTGGCTGAAATTTAGCCTGCATTTCTGCGATTTGTTCTTTCATCTTACAGTCACTTGTCCACAAATTAAGTGGAGAAAAACATACCATATGGCATTTTTTCCCTCTGATTCACCCCAGTCTTTAGTTTGTTATTTTTTAGTTGAATAAAATATCATATGGTTGAACTGGGATTTTGCATTAGCTTAGAGAAAATGTGCATTGCTTGGAATCTTTGTACTTTTCTGAGCCTAAAGAAAAACTACCATTGGAAGCAGAAATACTATTTTAAGGTCAGGATTGAATACATTTTGCTCCAAAGTGCATTCTATACATTGTTATCAAGTGATACTAAATTTCATGTTCTTTTTTTTTTAAGAAAATGTAATTTTGTGTAAGGCCTATGCTACTCTGAAATCATACCTACAGTAAGGTCTAGCGTAGAGAGCAGAAAACTCGAGTGATGGTCAGAATTCATTTTCCTTTTGTGACAGTCACTCTTCTTCCATTTACCATGATGTTAAGCTTTCTGCAGATCTCTCTCTCCCTGCATTTTCCCTGGGTGTTATGCTACCAATGTTAGCACAGGAAATAAATATGAAATCAATATATGTTGGTATTGTTAGATATTGTAATGTGTTGTGTTTTTTAAAAAATCACATTAATCTCACTCTAACTAGCTGAGCCCAGCACTTTCACCCTTTCATTCTGTATATTCTTTCTTTCTTCGTCGCCAGATTTCTGAATGTATTTTCCATAATAATATATCCCTCTACTATTGTTGTTCTCTTCAGCATATTCCTTCACACACATACTTTGCCCCATTCAGTTTTTGTTTATGGTTTTTTTCTTGGAAAAATCATGAAGTCTCCAGGAATATGCTTTTTACATTTTCTTCCTAATCTGCAGCATTCCAGAAATATTACCAACTGCTACGTGAATAATTGATTCATGGCTGTCACAGCATGGAGGTGACATTGTACCTTCTTACTCTTCTTCCCCACCCCCTAGTGTTCGTTTAACCTTTTCTTCTTCTCTTACTCTTTGTTGACAAAAGAACCACTTAGATTTGGTAAGCACTAGGCTCTACCCTGCAAAGTAACTGGCAAACAAAGACAGAAAATTCCTTATTAGGAAACTTTACCTTAGGTGGTGTAGATACTGTTGATTAATTTAGTATAAACATTGTAAGAATTGAGACTATATAATCAACATTGTATTTAACTGGCACAGTACATTTGATAATAAAGACTATTTAATTCTCTTGACAATTAATTAAGTTTGTTTATATGAAAACATTTGATGGAAAAGCAAGAAGTTTATGTAATAGTAATGCACAAAACCCCCACATTTTTATCTAGTTTGAAAGACACATTTAATATAATACACAAAGTTTAATTGGTCTCCTCTCTTGGAACATTAAATGCTAATTATGATTTGCCTTTCCTCTGCTGTTTTATGATGACATTGAGATACATTTTTTTTTTCTTTTTCTCCTTTTCCTTTCTTATTCTAGCTTGCTTTAGGCACACATGCATCTAGATAATAGCTTTATTCATCCAAAATACAGGGAAATCAAGTCTAATACTTCATGTTTCTGTTGATAGCATATGTAGATAAGAATTAGACTACTTAATGCTGCTTAAAATGAGGATAATATTTTGGAAAACTCAAGGACATTGGGTATAATGTCTTGCTAAATTGGACACTTATGTGCAATCATGATCAATCTTAATAAATGTAGAAGACATAAGGAACCTCAGATATTTTAAAAAGAAGCTCTAAGACAAATTAAAACAGATTTAATGCATTTTTCCTATTTGGTTGTAGAATATATCCTTATAAATAAAAAGAGTTAATGGTAAAGCATTCCCGGGAGGTTATTCATATAAAGGATCTAGAAAAGACACATCTTAACAAACATGCAGAGTGTAGATAGAGGGAGATATTAGTGAAAAATTACCTAAGGTAAACTAAAGTGTTAAAAGAAGGTTAAGACGTATATTTCTGGGGTAGAACAGTTAAAAGACAAGAGTAAGAACTTGAGCAAACTGTTTTCAGCTCCATGCCTTGTTTTCCCCAGTCAGACAGGCTGAAGGAAAGCAAAAGGTATATGGTATGAAGTGATGTGTTGGATATTCAAGACTTATTCTTGCATTTGGAAGTGCCAGTGGGGGTTGTAGTCATCATGCTTTACATACAGACACAGAGAGTTTCACAATGCCCATTCAGGCTGGGCCTGGGCAAATGTAGTCTGTTTTGAGGTTACCACACTTAGATTACCTGGTTCAGATTATCTGGTTTACATTAGCTGCCTTCCATTGGCTCTTGTTTGCCCTGTGGATGTGAAAACAGGGGGTGATCTCTCTCCTCAGCAGTGCTTGGAAGCAGCTGCTGTGGGATCACTCGTCTCAAACAATTTCAGCAAAAAGCTGTAGCTGTGCCAGTTGCTAGCAGGAGATGAGGTGAAGGGAGACAGACATAAGAGGCCAAAGACTTTGCCTGATAGGTCCTAGAACTGCCGGGTAGCAAGGGAATTTCTCATGCCTGAGGCCAAATCCAAGTGCAGGTTTTTCATCCCAAAGTACAGATAAATTGATTTGGAACAAATACTCAACTCCATACTCAGAAACACAACAGGAGCACCTAGGTGGGCATCATCTGGCAGCACACAACCCACTATTCAGCTGATCAAGGTCATCACAAAGAAGCCCCAAGAGGAACAGCTTTACTGCTTTCCATTTGATCAGCACTGTAAAAACCATTGTGCAGCAGTGGGGAGGCTGGCATTCAGGGGACACAGGCTGGTATTCCATGCTGAAAATATAGTTGCCATTACTTTACAAATTGATAGTAATCGTGTTAACCAGTTTAAAATTCCAGATGCACGTCTAAAAGATATGCAGGGCGGTTATCCCCACATACTTAAATAATTTCAGCCCCACTGGTGATATTAGCACCCTTCTTCATCCAATTGTCACAAACAGTTTCCACACTCACTTCTTTTCTTCTTTTGCTTTTCCTTTTGCAGAGGTGGAATAAGGTTTTCTGTCTCAGAAGCTGTTGCCAACTAGAGTTCATCAGGCTGTCTTATATTTCGATATCTTCCTGACTCTTCTTTGTTTTGTTTCTTTTTTTAATTTTTTAATTTTTTTTTTTTTTTTTTCTGACCAAGCTAATCATCCTAGGGCAAAAAAGACTAGAACCCTATTCAAATATTAATAGTTTCAGCAGGATAGTTTGATTAGAAGGTGCTATGAAACTATCGTACATTTTACTCTTTAATAAATGGGCACAGCACTTCACTGGGTCCAGCCATCACCAGCCTAAGGGTTTGTCACCATATTTTTAACTTCTCAACTGGCCTTCCAGCCAGTACCTCAATACATTGTATGTCCAGGATGACTCACACTAACCTTTTATTTACAATGCAATCAAAGGCTGTAGGAGAGTGAGCAGTAACTGCTTTCCCGATGCATAAAAAACCCTCTTTCTTTTAGCCCTGTATTACAGCCATTTGAAAGTCTCCGTTTTTTCCTCTTCCACTTTCTTGTCCTCTCAGAAAGAGCAGCAGGGGGTAGATAGAGTGTGCTGAATACAAGTCTCTAAATCATCTACATTCAAAGTATGTTTTGCAAGTCTATTAGCAGAAAATGTATTAGTAACCCTTAAATAAAAAGGTTTTCTCAAATCTTCCTTGTTTGGTAACTCTGGCAACAATGACCTTCTTACAGAAGAGGAAATAAGCATTCACCTGAAGCCTTCACTAACGTAAAATTGAGAGAGTTGACTTGTTTTCTCAGCAGTAACACTGACTCACAGTGATACCAGAAACTTTATTTTTTTACTGGGAAAGGAAGGCTTCATCAGTTAGGAAAACTCTGATGACAAGCTGTCAAGCCAGAAGCCCAAACAGGATGCAGATCTTACCATTATTCTTAATTAATATTTGCTAATGGGAGATTCCAGGAAGTGGGGAACGCTTTCTGGTCATCCATGACCTGCAGGTCCCAGGTCTAAGATGCTTACATTTTCAGAACAGGGAAATATGCAACAGGAAAAGAAAAGAAGCCCACAATTTATACATAGGTCACAAAGAGCTGTGCAGCAGGAAAAAAAAAAAAAAAAAAAAAAAAAAAAAAAAAAAAAAAAAAAAAAAAAAAAAAAAAAAAAAAAAAAAAAAAAAAAAACACAAATTTTGTAGTGTGCAGCACCAGAAACAATGGCAAGACATTGGATTTAGCATCAAAATTACTTACCTGATATCAGAAATGCATCTCCCAACCTGCAGTGCATTAGCTGACTTCATACTGTAATTGTAATGAATCTCTTATTGGACTTTTGCTTCCCTGGACAATGCCATATTGTAGGGACTAAATACATCATCAGTGAGCCTCATTCTTGTGTATTACACTAATATATCATTGGAATGACAACTGCTTCTGATGATATATTAATGTAATACATCAGTAGTGTGGGGCTCCTATGGGGTATTACTCAGGAACAGGGGCCATCTAAAGAAAACAGACCCAGAGTCAAATTCAGTTTAATTACTGAATGAAAGGGCTATCAGGACCAAGGTTACACGTAATGCTAACACTCTTACATCATCCATGAGATTAATTTGCAACCTCATTACATATTAACCTTGCAATTTTAGATAGTAATTGTAGGATTTGGATTTGCCTGCTGATGTGGGTAATTCACAAACCATAACCTCCCCAATATTTTATACTGATCCATGAATAATGCAGCTTATTTTTATTCTGTCCATTTTACATTCTATGATAGTTAAACAGCACATCAAATGTGTAGGTATAAAAACAGATTTAAAAAACAATGGTCTATTTGAAACTGTTTGAAGTCACTGGGCATCATATAAATATTTGCACTTGCACAGTGCATTAAAAAAAGAGACAACTGGTATTGCCTTTTGTAGTCAATTATGCAGCATATTTTCATATATCATTTGTCTTAAAGATACCATAAAACATGTATAATTCTGCTAGAAGTTTTTGATTTTGGTTTCATTGTAGTTTTGTTGTTTTTTTTCCCTTTGCATTTTTTTGAGGTGTTTGCTGTTCTTTTTTGTAGAATTATTTTTTTTTTCCAGACTTCCCCAGAGACTGAAATGGTGCAGTCTACTGTTCTTTAAGTTAAGTTATGAGCTGGATTCTGAAATGCTTTTAACAAAAGGACTTCCATAACAATATTGCAGTGTCCACTGACGTGAAATATATCCAGAATCATCTTCCCTTGGCACTGTTTCTTCCTAATTTTTATGCTGCTATGTTATAACTTATCCATAGAATCCACACATATATTATGAATCAAACTGGAACCATAGGTGTTATCATTTAGACTAGTGCTTCTGGTGGTCTTTTATTTCATGTTTATTAAGATTACAACCAAATGCTGAAAGAATTTTAATAGGATAGCATATAGCATCAAGCTAAAAGACATAATGTGTATTCGATTTATAAACTTCTTACTGGGTCTAATACAGAGACTGTACTTGTTCTTGAATAGACTGTTTTGTTTAATAAGCATTTATCTATTGTTAATGTCTTTGGAGAATTCATCTTGGGGTTTATACTGAAGATAAATGCAAGCATGTGAGGGTTTATGAAAAATGTCTCAGCAAGTGACAGGAAGCCTGATATGAGTTACCACAGTCCGCTTCACATGTGGGGCAATCCACTACTTGTCTTGCATTTATTATATTTTCTTGCTAGGCATTTTCTCTTTCTCTTCCTGAGACCCTTTGATACTGTATACTTTTAAATACCAAACATTGACAGTAAATCTGAAAAGAATGCATGATGTAGAAAACCAGACAAAACTATTGATGTAAAATGTAGCTACAATAAAATAAAGAAGAAACCATAAAGATTTAAATGGTGTGTGCATGAGGGAAGGGAATCAGAATTTGAAAGGAATTAACTGAGCATCAACTGTGTATCCCAATGATACATGTCATTTTAGCTCACTAGGGTGATGTACATATTATTTAGAAAACCATTCAAAGCTGCAGTTAGAAATTCTCACAAGAATAAATGGAATTCTCACAAAACAAAGTGTCATTGTCTTGTGAGGGAAGTAAATTGTGTGCATATCTGTCTATATCTAATCTTACCTAATCTTTGTATGCCTTATACCTGGGATGATAATAAATAATGTATTGCAGGCATGGAGAGAGGTTATGGAAGTATAGTAAATTAGAGAAAAAACCCATGTGACCTATCAGCCAAGTTCCCTAGATAGGTTTCTTTTCGTTATTTTCTAATTAGTAACAACTTCTCCCTTCCTCTGTCGCATATTTCCTTTAGCCCACGGTCTGAACTGAAGGCAGATCTGTTACAAACTCTATTGTAGGATCTTCAGGATGTCAGTAGTAGCTGGAATTAAATTAGATTTCAACTCTTGCAAATTAATGAGTAACCTTGAGGTGTTTGAATGTATCTGGTATGTCAATAACGTAATGCGCAACAGAAAAAGGATGAACTTTGCTCATACACCATGTGGAGGCTTTCCCCTGTGAGTTTTAGGCGGTGAATTATTTACTAGTTATTGAATTAATCAGACAATTTTTACTTTTTGGCACTTTAAAATCTGATATTTAAAATCTGCTTATGTGCTTAATTGAATGGACACCACACGCAAACCTGCTCCTTGGTGAGCCAGCCCTGCTTGTTTAGTACAGAAATACAAAAATAAAATAAAAACCCATTTCCTCCTTAGCATCAGCAGGACAGTGCCTTCTCTGGTGAGAAAGCACTGTGCTGCAGACACCTTGGGTAACTAAAGAGTGTCAGAGGGAGTGGAGAGATGGACTGGAGTGCATCAGTCTGGCTGTACTCAGGGGCCAAATGAATTTGAAACATGACCAGTTCTGAATGGAATAGTGGTCAGGAAGCCAGGAACAATTACTTCAGATTACAAAATGCTTGAACAATTTACTTCACAAGACAACTGCACAGTCTCCTCGTGCTAAAGGACTATCAATACTAGGAAAAAATTTGATGAGAGGATTTGAAGAGGTGGTGGTGGTGTGGGAGGG